>CM053783.1:675386528-675686528 GCA_028749045.1 Cupressus sempervirens | reverse complement strand
AATTTTACATACACACAATAACTCAAGTTAAAATTTGAACATTTATAATGCTAGCTCTTCAAAGGAGAAAAAAAACTATTTTTATTGAATTTATATTGAGTACCTTTTTTAATTGATAGACTATAATACAATGGGGAACTCCCCATGGATTCCTCAAATATCATATGATTTTTCCTTTGTGGATATCAACTTCTAGTGGTTTCTGATTCTTGATCTCAAAATTTTGTGTCTTGCAATCTTAAGGGCATTCACACAAATATTATAAAGATAATGAAATTGTGTCTAGCTTAGAAACCATCAATAGACACAACAGCTACAATTGCAGGGACCATGCCATAGAAAATTGAGAGGGCCACTCCCCAAAATAGATAAGGGCCAAGACCATTATTATGAAATGAATGAAAGATGTTTAGTTTTTGTCTTCATCTACAAAACAAAGATTTGTTTGTTTATTTATATTTATATTTTATTTATGGTTATTCTCAGCTACCTAGTAGATGTATTCAATGTAAGTTCTTTTCACTAGTTTTACAACTACTAATTTAATAATTTTTTAATAGTTTATTTAATAATTACATCAATAGTTTCATAACATATGCATATCCAAGGATCACGTATATTAAAAGAATCGATATATTTAACATTTATCTATTTTTTGTATATTAAAATTAAATATAAGTTTAGGGGTTCACCACTTAGTGTATTGGTTAAGTGGTGATGTTGTTGTTCACATTGTCCCAATTCAAGTAGTTTAAACCTCCGTTGAGCCATTGTGATCCTTGACTTGTTCCTTCACTTATTCAATGTGTTCACAAGTTTAGGTCTCATTTGTATAAAAGGAGGATTAGGTCTCCATTTATGGCCTCACTTGCTCATACCTCTAGGTAAAAAAACATATCACATGGAGAGAAATGGTGTTTCATGTTAGGGTTATTAAAGAATTTACAAACACTTTTTTTCAAAATAATTAACATCAATATAATTTAATCTAATTTATATATCTAATAATTTGTATATTTTATTGATATTTAAAAACTACAATATTAGTTTTCATATATAATAATGTATTAATTTTATTTTTTAAATATAGAAATATATTATGTTTATTTAAAATATTATATGTTAAATTATATTTTAATAATTAATTTTAAGCAAAAAAGGTTTTAAACATTTATTTTTAAACACACACACATATACATATATTTTTTCTAAATGAAGAATGAGGAGGAGAGAGAGGATTTCAAATTACACTTTAAATATTTAATTTAAGTAACCTCTTTAAAATGAAAATAAAATAAAATTTAATCATATCAAAAAAAAAATTCTAGATAAAGGAAGAGGAGGAGGATGTCGAAAAATTGTAGTTGAAGGAGAAGACATTATAGAAAATGAGGAGGAGTACAATGCAAAGAAGAAAAAGAATAAGAAGGAGAGGGAAAATGAGAAGAAGAGAAAGAAAAACAAGAAGTAGAACATGAAGAAAGATAGAAGAAAAAAAACAGTAAAAGAAAGAAACAAAAAAGAAGTAGAAGAAAAAGAAAAGAAATCACATTTTATTTTTCCTCCCTCAATCTATTAATATATAAAGGAAAGCATATCTTGTTATAAAGTGCTAATTGTATATTAAATTACATTCATTTCACTGGACAAAAAATGAAATATTTTTTTATTATAAAAAATAGCAAGAGGGTGTTGACCCATGGTACAAACAATATATACTAGGCACTATAATACAACATATTAACAACACCTAGTATGAGACATCTAGTGAACACATCAACTGAAGTCTACCTCTATAAAAAAAACAAAGGTCCAAATGCGGCAAACCCACTAACCATGGTCCACACTGCTAAGAATTAGCAAGGGACAAGTCCCCTTACTAGTTACATTCTCAAACCAAAAAAAAAGGAACAAAGGACCTAGGTGAACCCTTTAAAACTATTAGCAACCACTTGTTCATAGGAAGAAAAGAAACAAAGAGGTGGAGACAAACTCATCCTCAAAAAGTCCAGAAATCAACCTCAGGAAATGGGTAGCCTATTCCTCTTTCACCCTCATAGCCATAGGTCCACAACTAATAGAACCACCTATTAAGGTCAGCATTCCCAAAATTCTTGCACCCCTCTGCACACTCCCTTCTAATCACAATATCAAAGGGATCCACCTCCATAGAAGTAGGAGGTGGAAATATCATGAACCCAATGCTAGGGGAGAGAAACCCCTAAACATAAGTGCTACCACTAATGGAAGTCCAACTACCTTCCCCTCCTATAAAGACTACATCCACACCCAAAATCATAAGGAACTCCACCTACATAGGAGTAAATCTCACTGTAAAAAACCAGAAGGAAGTAACCGACAAACTTCAAGTCCACCACATAGAAGAAATATCTCAAATCCACAAAAGGAAAATAATAGAAATTGTCCTCCTCACATAGCTTCCTTCCTCCTTTAATAAAAATGAGTCACACCTCAATAGGCATAATGGGGAGGAAGAGAATCCCCAAAAAAGTGTTCGACCGAATCCACCCTACCTTCCAAGCATTGAACTTTTGAGAAGGAATGTTCAACCCATTATCAACAATACCCACACAGCATATCACCACCTCAATAGATGATATCTCCACCTCAATAAGAGTTGTGAGCTTAATAGACAACATCAAGAACTAGTCCTCAAACCTGGAAGTCAGTCAAAGGTTCCTTTGAAACCAAAGGTGAGACTTCATCTCTACAAAAATCTCTAGGGTGAAATGTAAGAGAAAGCACAAAAACCACCAAATACTTAGAAAAAGAAAGCACCTGACTTTGACGAGGAGAAGCACCACTAGAACAATATCTACACTTAACCAAACACAAGGACTCAAAGAGGGCCCTTGAGAACTTAGGCACTAGTTCCCATTAAGGGAACAAACTCCTCCACTGAAAGATAAACAAGACCGAGCTACAAAGGGCCCTATAAAATTTTCAACATGCTCTTGGTAGCTACCTAGAAGAACCCATTTATGAATTTGGGAAAAAGACACCCACATATTCCAAATATTCACAAAATCACAAAGAGACCCATAGCTCAAAGGGATAGAAGAAAAGCCAAAAATATAATTGCCCTCTAGATGAGAATCACAGAGCATCCAATACCTGTTGGCCCTAACTCCAATGCTCAGCAAGGTCGGAGATCGTGCTTCATCCTAGGAGGACCCAGATAAATGAGCTCGCCCAAAAAAGCCTAAAGAGAAGAGTCCCAACAAAGCCCTCCAATCAGACAACATGAGAGGACCAAAGGAGGGGTGAGCCCAAAAAGACTAGCCAAAATAAATCCATAGGGCTCCCTAGAATAGAAGGCCCATCCACAAAAAGCACCCAAGAGATGTAGATTAGGATGCATCCCAAACCAACGACTCCAAACAATGAAGTGGGAGCCAACAAAAGAAACCCCTAGTTGCCCAGGGGAAGCTCTAGAGCCATTAAAGACCGATTTCTTAGAAAAGGCAAGGCACCATTGAGAAGAGAGAGACCGTAGGTCGCTTAAGCACAACCCCCAAATCCACATTTCCCTAGCAGCCTCAACCCTCAAATCCTCAACACCCAACAGCCCAGGCTTGGACTCAGCAACCCAAGCAGCCACCGAATTACCCCATCCCCCTCTAGGATCATCCTCATTTGACTCCACACCTCCATCTCCATCACTTGATCCCTCTACCCCTGAAACCCAAGCTGTGTCATTTCGACCTTTGACTCCTGTTCCAGCTCCAGCTCCAGCTCCCGCTCTCCATTTATGCCAAAAGGTCAAAGAAATTGAAATGTTTGAAATATTTTCCATCGAAGTTCTCATGGCTTAGAGAGGTAGACAGAAGGAACTATTTATGAAGGAATTTACTTGATATATATGATATTTTATGTCCATCTCTTGAATATGATTCCCAACTCAACAGTTGCATATGACTTTCACCTTCCATTGCAAAACTACAGATAGGAAGATCTATGATAAACACAAGCTACATAAAACAGAAAATTAATACTATCCCCAAGTACGCAATCCTAAACTAAAGGAAGCATGTGCACTTCTTATCTCCATTCTTCTTCAGTGCCGTAATTTCGAAAGGGACGAAACATTTATAGTATAGTTTTCAGGCACTCAGCTGATGGATTTCAGGCACAAAGTCTTCACTGTCATTGTGTACGCGGCATGCCATATTTCTTTCATAAAGTTCTTAAACATTTGATTGCGATCTCCAATGTAAAATCTCGTAGAACGTAGTTTTTAGATTAGCCGTCGACGACCAAAAACAAAATTATAATCTTATTTAATTATTATTGGAACAAACAAACAAAAGGATCATAAAAGTAAGTGTGCGAATCATGCAAACATAAAATGTCATTGAACAATTTCCATGCCATTTAACATCATTGTTGTTGTTTCAACAAGGTGATATATTTCACGTTTCAAGCCAAAATTGCCAAGGAAGTTCGACAACGAAATTTTCAAGGAAATTACATGCTACCATCATAATTGTATCGATCCCATTTGACTTCTTCTCAAATAAGTTTTAATTCCAATTTACAAAAAGAAATAACGATAATAATAATTTACTATGTTGCATATGTATAATTTTTGCACTTAATGTATTTGTATCATTCAAACAATCCATTCTTGGGTGGTTTAAACATCACACACTAAGGGTCCGTTTGGCTGTGAGAATAAGAATAGGGGAATAGGAATAGCTATTCTGGAATAGAAAATGGGGCTACGTAATCCTATTCTCTGTTTGGTTCAGCAAATATTTGATGGGGAATTCACGGACCCTAAAATTTATGTTTTCTAAAATAAATAAAAGCAGAATATTCCAGTAACACCTATTTGGGTGGAATTGCAAAACCTCATTTTTGGACCAAAATTGGAATACGTATTCCTATTTTACTTCGTATTCCAATTCTAATTTGGTGCATCCAAATGAAAAATTCAAAATTTTAAGAATTTACATATGCCTATTCCACTTGTATTCCTGTTGCCAAACAGACCCTAAGGGTATGTTTGGTTACAGGCATAGGAATGGAGAATAGGGATGCAATATTGGGAATAGGACTGACTATTCCAATAACATCTATTTTTTGGAATTGGTATAAGTTGTTATTGGAATAGTCATTCATATTCTCAGTATGCATTCTTATTTTCCATTCTTGCAATCAAATAGGCCCTAAGATTCAATTCCTAAGCTAAAAAGAGTTAAATAGTCAAAGTATATTAAATATTCGTTCTTTTCTTTAAATCCTAAAATGTGACAATAACTAAACTTTCATATTTAACTCAAGACACTAATACTCAAATTCAATGCGCCAAGAAGAATTTACTAGTGCTAAGAGTTTGTATTTAAACTTTAAAAAAAAAATTTAAATGAAGATTATAGAGTGTAAACAATTAGAGCACATTAATTTAATCTTAATCTTGTTGGAATACAAATGATGTATTAAATTGCTTACACCATTATCTAGGTAGGTCTACCAATTATAAATGTATGCCTTTGTCATTAAAAATCAATATAGTGTTTTCACCATTTATCCCACATATGGTATCAATTATGTGTTCATATGATTCAACATTAGAACAAGAGAGACAATGCAAAGGATTTACACTACAAAGGGAGAGAAATGATAGAAAATTAACCATGAAATTTGATTTTATGGTCTAACAAACACTCATGTAATATTATTGTGTTATAATATAGATGAAGGTTTAGCAACAATTACAAGGCCATTGAAAAGGTCCCTACACAGCCAACTTATGACACAACCGATAAGAAAAGAGTTTGATGTGATTACTAGTGATCTAATAAATTTAGTAGTGAATATTATTATTTCACTATGAGCTCTATCTCCTTGCTATAGTAAAATATAAGTAGGTGCTAGAGGTCTTTGTGGGCTAAAGGGATACACAGGTTATTTCTATGGAAAAAAGTTTATAGAAACACAATCTAATGAGGGAGTTAAGGAGATTCGTGCATCTTTGTCAATATATTTTTGGATTCTAAATTAAATACCTTCAAATTACTTGAACACTGGATGAAATTTCAGTGTTTAAAAAATATTTTAATTTTATATACTAATTGTAGTGAAAATTATGGTTTCAAGATAAAATTTATCCTTATTTTTCATTTTTCTAAGCTAACTTAGACACTCTATACATATTTCAATCTTATTATTTTCATCAATTGAGCATTATAAAATGCAAGGAAGATCATTTCCTACTATAAATTATAAGTATAGAGAAGAGACCTCATCTAAGTTGGATTAGAATGTTGAAGCAATAGTGCAAATATATTTTTAAAAACTTTTCAAAAGAATAGGAAGAAATATAGAAGATGACCTTGTATCTACACCTATTGGAGTAAGTATCCTTGTAGAAACATATTCTTGGCACACAATTTTTTGACAAAAAAGGCCAATCTATTGTGAAAGCAGAAACATAAACCTAGACAATAAAATATTGCAGCACAAATTAGTTGTAAATAAATGATACAAAGTATAAAATAAAAGCACAAAGTTGTTCTTTGAGGTTGACCTATCATCAAAACTGAATTTGAGTATTTCTAGCTTGAAATCAATTATTGTCGAACATGTGACCTAGCTAGATTCATTCTAGCTAAGTTATACAAGTGATATAATTTTTGCAATTGAAAATGTTTGTTAAATTAATATTGTATACCAATTTGGGTCAAATTACTAAGGAAATAATATTATATTAGACAAGTGGTGTTTCAATAAATCCTACTTACTTTAATGATATTTTAATTTTTTTTATAAAAATACTATTTTGTAGAGATTAGAGTCAAGAATATGCTTAGATAGATTTTATAATGTTTTAATTATATATGGTATATTATAATTAAACAAGACTAAAACTATGTATTTTAATAGTCAAGAAGATGTTGATTCTATGAAAGAAAGAAAATACCAAATAAAAAATGATTGAAAAAAATATGGCTCGCTAGAGGAGAGAGTCCTTTTTGAGAATGTATAACTTTTATTTTGGTTGAAACATATTTGTTATGAGAAATATGGTGGAAGATAAAAATTATCAATTTCAAGTGAGTTAGAATTTGAATTGTTATAAAAGAGAAAACATAGGTCAAAAACTAAATTTTCTTTTTATTGCACTGTTGTGGTTTCACAACACATGCCCTATTTCTCCTAGAAATGGGGACCCCCTAGTAAAATTTTTATTTCCTAGACCCCTAGTCTAAGGCCTAGGTCATTTTGTGAACTCCACATGGAGTCTTGGTCAAGCCCTGGTCCTCTAATTGAGAAACTCAAAGGTCAAAACTGGAGAATTTGAGTGTTAAAGGGTAATTTTTAGTACTAAAGGGTGCACTAGCGCACCTAGCACACATGCACACCCATCCAGGGTGTGCATGTGCACTATATGTGCAAGTGTGCACTTTACTCCTTTGGAGATGCGTACCCACGCACATGTGCAAGTGCACACCTCCAAAGGGTGTGCACCCTCGCCCCCCTCTCTCACTTGCACAAAGTGCACAGATGCACATGTGTGTAGTTGCACACATGTGCACCATGCACATCTTGTCAAGGTGCACATGTGTGCTAGTGCACAACTACACACTTTGCCAATTTTGCAAGGCAAATTAGTGCACTAGCATGCCTTCCAAGGTGCACTAGGTGCGCTAGTGCACAAAAAACTAGCTTACTGGGAGAAAATTATCTAGTGTTAACCCAATTTTGTCAGTTTGAGTCCTGGGGAGTCCTCGTTTGGGTCTTCTAACATGAGATAGCTAATGTTTTCTTCTTTGTGTAGATGAAAAGGCATTCTCAACTTGTCGGGGTTATAACTTTTGACCTAGAGCTTGGAATTCAAAATCGTGTACACCATTGGAAAGAAGAACTAAAAATCTAATTTCAATCCCTTAAATAGCGATCCTTCAGCTACCTAGTTTTAGGGACTAACAAAAGTTTCAACTTAAAATTTTGAACAGAAGACCTCTGAAAATGCCAGTTAAAAGGACCTAGAAAATTTTGTTAAAAAAATATGAAAAAGTTTCAAACATTTGATCATTTTGGATAATCTAGATCACTTGGTCTCTGACCTGAAAGGATTAGGCAGTCAGAGAGAAGAAAAAAATCGAACAATTTGCACTAAAGATCAAAGATATAGATGTTGGACACATGAACCAAAACAACTTCCTCATCTTATGCAACTATTAATGACAAGATTCAACACGGGTGCCTTGGGATTTCAGATAGAAGAAGTAGGAGTTCAAATCTATGAAAATGTTTGTCTATAAAGAAGGTATAAATCATCAAAAAAGGGCAAAATAAGTACACTAGAGTAATCCTAGACCCCATCTGAGAAAAACCCAGCAACCATTTTAAAAACTAAGAACTTTGATTTTTTGGCGAATTAAGCACATTGCAAGCTTCCAAGGTGCGCAAGCTTCTAAGATGCGTTAGGTGTGCTAGGTGCCCCTATTATGAGGTGCACTTCTTCTAAGGTGTGTCAATTTTTTTTTGAAGAAGTCAGAGGTGTGCCAACAGTTAACTACTAGTTCCAAATTTAAAGCTTTCCATTCATTAAGAAAGGCATTCTGACCGTAGTTTAACTCCTACAAACATCCAATGAAGGTTGAGCTTCTATTTTTGACACCTTTAGAGACTCCTACATCATCTGACAGCTTCTTTCTTCTTATTTTCTCATGCTTTATTTGTTTTAAGACATGTAAAGACTCATGCATCCATTAAATGATATAAATAAGGATGAAGTCCTACTTAGCACTAGTTAGAGAGTCAATTTGTACATAAATAGATTTGTTTTATTAGTTTAGAAGCACATGTTTGCATAAAGAGATCTCTCACTCCCAACACAAATTAAGGAGAAGATTTCTTATAAATTTAGGAATGTAACATGTATTCTAGGCTATTATTTTGATACAATAATATATGCTTTTGGTGCTCTCATTCAGAGTGTAGTTATTCTTGCTTGAGTGTGTTATATTTTGTGAATGTATGTTCATGGAGTGTAATGGAGCCAATAGTATTGTTGTGTTAGTTTGATTGAGTGATCTTTTAATTCCAGTGTTTGCTATGGGTTTACAAATTTTGCTAATGTACCAAGTTCGAGAAGAGCTCACCTTATTGTTCTTGCATAGCTTTTTGTCTCACATGAACACACTTTTTGTGGCCTTGCAATCTGATGAAAAGTGAAACATCTAATGGTTATTGAATTCCCATTGACAATTGCATTAGTGGAATTAAGGAAGCACTACTCCTATTTTCATTGGTTACCTACCGATCTTTTCAAAGGCTTAACTCTCAGATGTGTTGTTTATGTAGCTTATGTCCATTAGAAATTTACTTTTCAAGTCATTTTGTTAAACTTCTTGTTACCCTATCTTCATTATTTTCTTTACTAACCCTTGGTTAAATTAGGAATTCATATAGTTGCATTGTTAGATTGCATTCATTTAAAAAATAGGAAAATAGAAAAATATATTTCTTTTTGTGTGGTTATTCTTTTGAGATAGAAAGCAGATTCAAAATCTTATCTGAAGTCAGTTAGAATCAACAAAGGCCTCCTCGTGAACACTCACATTTATCTTCTACTAAGCAGATTCCAGTAGGTCACAAGATCACCCAAAACCTTGGAGTTGATCTCAGATCAACTTTTCAGGAAAGGAGTTCGGAAGGATTCCTACCATTAAGTATCATCTAAAATGACAACTCAACACACATTAATTGAATGTGTCATCTATAACATATTTTAAAATTAGAGGGAAATTTTTTTATTCTCATATATTTTTTTGTTGGGAACTAGACCCCCTAATTTTAATCATTTTTCAGCAACCAAACATCATCTTTAAGAATTAAAAAGATATTTCAATTATTATTCCAAATAATTATTGAAAATAGTAATCCTAAACTTCATCCATTCCTTTTTATTTCATTAGTTTACTTCATTTTCAAATTCTAAATAATAATATTGCTTTTATGTCATCAAAATTGAACATTTTTGTTTTTGTTAGCGACTTTGTTTATAAAAGAGAGACATAGGTTTATGATTTTACATTAGAATAACAAAATAATACTATAAGTGGTATTGATTTACATAATAAACCCTTCCCAAAATATCAAGGAAACATCCACCAGAAAATGTATCAGTAATTTGATTGATTAGGAAAAATAATAGCAATCTTCATCATGGTTGTTACTATTATAATTTTCACCCAATTACTAATATTAAAAGATCCCCAAAAATGATAACATAGGTACCAATAGCTAGTTTTACATATACTAATAGCCGGTCACTTTTTTAGTTTTTATGGCTGGTATTTGGCCCATTTATACACCACTATTAAAACATTTTCTAATGACTCCTAGGATATTTTTCCACAAGTACTAACATTTTTTAGTGAGCAACTATTAGTTCAAGAAAATAGAAAGTATCAAGGACAATAGTTTTAAATGGTCATTTTTTGATCACTCTATATTTGATGATGTCTACAAAGAGATCCATTAAACCCCAAAAGTTGAAACCTTTTCTTAAGAAGTTAACTCTCATATGTAGACATGCTAGAAAAGTCATCTAAATTTGGCATACCATTTAGTATCTATAGGTTCTTGAAGTTAGGGTTTTCATCTATTAGGTCCTTTCCCCTAGAGACACTCTAGAAAATGTTCTAAATGCAACCTCCAAACACATAAAAAGGCCAACTTGATGTAGCTTAGACCCTTCGAAGCAATAACTTAGAAAATTACACAACACGTAAGTTTCAGAATGCCAGATTGTTCATTAAACTTTTCCAACTCTACTCAGCCTCTATAATGAAAGAAAATGGCTACTTATTAGAATTTAAAAAGTTACCATATTTAGCAAACTTGTGGGTAAAAGAGATTTTCCATTTTTGGTAATTTTCAAAACCCATCCTACGAATCCCAATTTTTCCCAAGAAAATCCCCCAACTAAGGCAAGATGAATTGCCCACTAATCTTCGAAATCAAGAAAATAATTTCGAATTTATTACAAAAATAACTTTCTAAAAATCTAGAAAAAATACAAAAATCCAAATCTAGAGGTCAAGATGATATTTTAGGCTCCCAAAGAAATGTTGAAACGACCACCTAGTGGGTCGAGCTCCATCGACAATCCAAATAACTCTTGCTCACGTAATTTCCTATAAAATTTCAGCCAAAACCCACATCTGAATCAAAAGTTATGACCCTTAGATGCTCTTGCATCACAACTTTATTCCTTTGAATGAATTGGCAATTGTCTTTCAAAGAGAAAAATGATGAGAGACTATATGATTTCTTGTCTTGTCTTGTCTTGTTTCATTGTCCTATTGTTTTATAGTTTTATTATCTCGACCTTGGAAACAATTTACTTCATACCTTCTCATTCCCAATCAACGTGTAGGATCCACATACTTTCTATATAAATCTTAATACATGTCTCTAATCACAAGATGACTCTAGGACAAACCCAAGTCTCCAAGTAACCATGAGTATCTCTAATCAACCAATTCATGTTAAACTCCAACTACAAAATTACACTCTTATGCATGACCTCAACAAAGCAAAAGAAGTACACAACACCAAGAAAACCTTCTAATGAAGATAAATATCATAATCTAATCATCTTAAAAAATGAAGACCATATGTTGGATAGTGAACATACAATACTCCCACAAGTACATTTGTGTTATTAATGATCCCTCCCGAGGAAAAAAGAAAACCATGTGTAATTCTCATGCCATGATGACCATAAGAAAAGGGTCAATGGATCAAATTTAAACAAAGTATCATAATGTTTTTGAGTTACTAATAGGGGTGCCCTCGCCCTGCTAAGTTAGGCATTCTATTGATTTGATACCAAGAACTTAATTGGCTAACTAGCCAATATATCTAGGTCAATATTAAAAATGATGAGATGGAAAGGAATACACAAGAATTGATTTAGTAAGATATATCTGCCCAACTGAGTTGAGAAATTAGCAAACATGGACACCCCTAAGATAGTGGTTTCCAAAAAAAGAAAATTCACTATTTTTATTTAGGTCTCTAACAACTATTTGAGGATTATTTTTAATTCTAATTATTGCTTGCTTATCCATGTGTTCAAGATGGTATTGGGAGTGGAATTCCCATAGGCTAACAATTATAATGGATTTAATTTTAATGTCTTTTGGAAATCCTTAAAATTGTTGCTTGATGTGAGGCAAACCAAGGCAATGACTATAATCATCTACTTGTGACTAATGAAAGGAATCTATATAGGAGATGGATAGATGACATGCTTCATAACATGGGCTTTGGTTTGGGAATCTGTTTTCCTAAGGAATTTTTTGTCTTGTGTTGACAGGGATAAGAGGTAGCCAAGTACCCAATAATTTACTTTACTGATGAGGAAGAGATTTCTTGTAGGAAAGTAGTGGTGAGAAGTACATTTTTTTGAAATTGATGTTTAGTGTGGTGCTTGAGGAAAAGGAAAAAAGGAGGGTGGTGGTGAGAAGTGCTTCTTTTTTTAAATTGATATTTTGTATAGTTCTTGAGGGAAAGGACAAATGGTTGCAAATCTTTATGTAGAGGAGTTTATAGGATTTGCGAGTGAGGTGTGAGACATGTCTAAACTTTTTTGAGACATGCAAAGTGGTCTAAAATTCCGAAAACACTTCTTTGAGACATGTCTAAACATTTTATGAGACTCCGCATACACACAACTGTTGAAATTCGAACATCTTCCAAGAAATAAAAAACAAATGCTATATATTTTATTTTACTTTTCAAATTTGGTATACTATTATATATTTAAATTGCATTCAATTACCTGGATAGAAGTTGAAATTCAGTTGGCAATCATTTCCGCGCATGGCATAAACCAGTAAAAAGAAAAAAACTTTTTATATAGGAACCTACACGATATATTTTATAATACGTGATATTTTCAGTCCAACACCTGAGTACCGAACACGTCTATAGTAAACACAAGCTATATAAAACTGAAAATCAATACGATCCCCCCAAGCACGCAAGCCTAAATATCATAAACAAATACTGCGAAAGGTAAACATCTGTACTTATGATCTCCTTTCTGCGCCTTCAACGCCATTATTTTAAAGGTGACAAGGTTTCAGGCACATGCTCCAGCTTCTGAATCTGATGGCAAATATTATACCCATACCAGAAAATAGAAGCATTTTCTTTATTTTTAATTCAAAGTGGAATTGAAGCATATTTAAGGATAAAACACATCGGATTGATACAATTTGAATGGTGGTGCGGGAAAAATGGTTGTCGAGCTTGGAAATTTCGGTGCTTGTGTGAAACACGGGAGGAGTCGACTTTAGAATATTACCGTGAAAACAACCACCTTGTTTAAAAGCCATGGGAATTGTAAGAATGAAGTTGACGAGGGTTTTTAATAATTCATTATTTGTATATAGCAAAGATCATTCCAATCCAGACTAAACGCTAGCATTTCAGAACGATTTTCGCCGAGTACGAACTCCAATAACGACGTAAAACAACGAGATTAGTTTGATTAAAAGTCTGTTATTTTCGTGAAGTGTTAACGAAAGAAATACCCCGCGATGGGCGTTGAAAGGGTGGCGAAGAATGCTACGCACGCAGCTAACCCAAAGAACACTGTAGAGTGAAGGAACTCCGAAAATGTCTATTAATGCAATACACTATGTATGGCTAATCTATAAATATAAACAACGACTCAAAACTAGATACTGATGTCCCAATTTGGAAGGAAATTGTTCATGTCCACTTGAAATTAAATCAATTGGAAAAAAGAAAAAAAAGTTGTGGTTTAGTGAATATAATGGCTAATTAAATTAATCATATTTTAATTTTAATCAAATTAATGGTATTTTTACTTTAATCAAATTAATAAAAATTGACACAAGAATAAGAAGCCCTAATTCAAGTGAAGCTAGATACAATGAAATATTAAAATGTTGATTAATTGTTTTGGACCTTTCAAAAAATAAATAATAATAATCAAATAGACGTTGATTTGTCGATATTCAACATTTAAATTAACTAGGTACTGAAAAAAATAAGTTAAATGCAACTTTGTGTGGCATCTTGCAAAATATCTAAGAATATCTCACTTGTCTACTCATGAAAAATATTCAAAAACTTCAAAAACTTTTGAGCTTTGAAGATGAGCATTATGTATTATTATTTATATATCTAATGGTTATTATGTTGCCTTGCATTTTCCAAGCTTCACACATGATTCTTTTTCAAATAGTGAATGAAAAAAAAACAGCTTGTCTATATAAACTCTTTGCAATTTAGCCGAGTATTAAAAATTAAAGTAAAAATAAAATCAAACTCAATCAAGAGAATTTTTTTAGAAGATAAATATAGCTACTCAGGGAAAAAATAATCCTGAAGGATATTTTATTGCTTTGTAATCAGGACAAAGACATCGTGACATGTTACAAGTGTTCATACTCTTGTCCCATTTGGTGCAGAGTCTTTTAATTTGGCTTTACGCTTGGCAAGTGCATTGTGTTTAATACCACAGACAAGGCATCAATTTTTTTAAGAGTTTGTAATTGTCAAACTTATAAAAACACCATAGATAATATTAATTACATTAGTTTACAAAATCCTAAAATGGCTTCCTACTAACCTGACCCAAAAACATCTGGATATCTATACTTTATAGTTGAATTACATGAATGGATGATTCAAAATGTCTTATAAAAGAATAGTTCTACTTTATATTAGTCGGTCAGTTTTCAAAGCTACGACATGAGATCTAGTTATGGACATGTGCACATGTCTCATTTATACTCACACATCTTGCATGTCTTCTAAATGTGGCGTGAGGGATTTAATACAAATGCAAATCTGGGTATCAAAATTCATAGACAAAATACACTATGTTTTACATTTGTAGATTTTTCGTTCTAGTGTCTCAAATGCTGGTTGCAAAAACTTTCCAGATTTAATCAATGTCAAAAGAAAAACAATTCCACTTCTTACAATTGATTATGATTATGGGTTTATAAGTTAAAACTTAGAAAATTAATCTCTGCAAGTAGATCTTCTTAGTTTTTACAACCTTTCTTATTTTTGAATTTGACTATGTTCATGATGTTTCTACATTTTGTTGTAATTGGACTAAAAAATTATTTAGAATTTCCTCAATCAATTCTTATAGGTTTGAGGAAAAAGTGTGAACTAGTACCTCTTGAGGAGAATGTCATCATATTCATGGTCAACATTGACAAAAATTGGAAGAAAGATGATGAGAGTATAAAATATTGGTTGGATTGTAGTTGTTAAGAGATGGTTAGGTATCAGGATTTGGTGTTGTTTCCATTCACAACTAGGCTATTAAGTACTCACAATCTTTGATGTTGGAAATTGGAGAACTGGAGATGAGATTGTGGGATGCTATTTTAAGCTTTCTCTGTGGTTACCTAAAGGTTTATCTATGGTTTCATGAACTTAGATATGTAACAAGGCTTTGAGTTGCTGATCTATATGCAGTTGACATACATTTTGAGTCGCTTATGTTCCATAACAAGGTTTAAGTCATCTTTGTAGCATCATAAATGTAATACATAGGTTTGTGAAAATTTTCTCTATTTTTTTTGCAAGTTCTAAACATGTTGAAAGAAGGTGGAATAATTCAAAATATTGAAAATGTGTCTATTATTAAAGATTCTCTTAGCCCAACCTAATGTAGCTCAATTTAAACACAATATTTATGGTTATGAACAAGGAAAATCTAACCAAGATGGGCAGTTCCTACTTGCAAGGCTATCATGACTCTTACTGCTTAAAAGGGAGGGAAGATTGTCAAAACTCTTACTGCTTGCATTGCTACCCCAATTTATGCTCCATCCTGAATCTGAGTATCATGGTTTAGGTTATATTTCTAAGGTTTCATGTAATCCCCATGATACAATATGGTTGACTTTGGAGGGAAATTTATCAATTGCAAAGTCCAATTCCCAAAACTAGTGGTAAGTGTGAGTGGGCTTTTGAGTCTTGAGCCTTGAGCCTTGACAATTAAACAATTTGAGGAGGAGAACTTGAACTCCTCTAATGGGAAGGTTCCATTTGGGTATAATGAGCTATTTTTTCTAGTGTTCCTTTAAATTTAGACATTTTGTTTCTGTTTATCCATTGAAGGATGGAACAGGGGCACTTCTTGCTCTGAAATCTGCCATGAGAGGTCTTGAGGACTGGGGAAAAGAACATGACAACTCAGGTTCTCCATGTCTTTGGTGAGGGATCAAATGTGACCAAAATGAGACTAAATTTATCATCTTGGATCATTCACACATGAATCACTCTAGCTTCATTCCATATGACATTCAAGCCTTGTACCATCTAAAAAGCCTCAATCTCAGCAACAATCAAATTTTTAGTGCTTTTCCAGTGACTATCCTCAATGGTGTGTTCATTCTATTTATTACTGGGAATGGCAACAACTACAATTAGAGAAGGCACAAGTTGGAGGAGCTTATCAACAAAGATTTCATCTGTATTACCTTTATGAAAGAAATCTAGAGGAGCTTATCAATAAGGAGTTTATCTGCATTACCTTCTAGAAAGAATTGGAATGAATTTGGAAAGAAATGGAATGAATTTTGGGAAGAATTGGACAAAGTATAGAAATTTCTAGAATGTTTTATTTATAAAGTTATTAAATTTTTATATTGTTATGGTGTTGGAATTTTTTTATTTTTATGTTTTTTTTTTGGTATTTTTCTCATTGCTTCAATCAATTTGAAAAATTAGAAAAATCATGTTTTTTAATTATTAAAATTTAATATCAACAATCAATTATAACCTTTTTTTGTTTATCAAACTTTATAAGTTTTTTTTGGTTTATTAGACTTTAATACTTGGTTAGTCAATTTTAGTTAAATAAAAAATTTGGAATCTTAATTATTAAAATTTAATATTAATAATTAATTATAAGGTTTTATAAGTTTTTTTTGGTTTATTAGACTTTAATACTTGGTTAATAAAACATTTGGAATCTTAATTATTAAAATTTAATATTAACAATCAATTATAAGTTTTATTTATTTATTAGATTTTAATACTTGATTCCGATTACTTGATTCTAATTGGTTAGTCAATTTTAGTCAAATTATTTTCTTTGGAATGGAACAATTTCAATAGTTATCTTGTGGTAGGCTAGAACTAATAAGATGACTCTTTTTTTAATCTTTAACTTAAGCATCTCAAAAGTCTTTAATGTCGATAAGCATTCTACAATGGCAAAATGGGGGAGTGGAATGGTGTGAGTGTGTTAATGTTAACTTTTATTCTTCTAGGTTAAATTTGACAACCATCTACATGTCAAAAATTTAAATCTTATTATAAATAGAATATACTTTTAAAAATAATAATAATAAATACCACATAAAATATCCATTTAAATTATAATATTTGGAGATATAAATCATCCATTTTTTAAGAAATTAAAATAAAAGCTTAAGTTAATAAAAAACTAAATAAATGGAGATAAAGGGAATATAAATAATTTTAGATATAATAAATTAAATTATAACTATTTTGTAGTGGATATCTATCGACATTTCTTTAGATAGATTTATTTAAGATATCTATAATAGTAGTTATCTTGTGGTAGGCTAGAACTAATAAGATGAGTCTTTTTAAAATCTTTAATATAAGCATCTCAAAAGTCAAGTGACAATATAAATATTTTATTTCAATATCTCTATAATTAAAACATTTAAATAATTTTCAATGTCTATCTCAAAATATAAGTTCTAGAAAATCTTTGCATTTTAACTATGAAATGTTTATGGTAGAAAAATATTTAAAATGTATAAGTAATAATTAATTTGAAAATACTTATAATACATAATTATTCATTATTTTATTTATTAAATGAATTAGTAATAATAATTTTCAATGTAATAACGAAGATGAAAATTTTAGTGGAAATTAATAAAGAAAGAGAATATAGAAGGGTGGTACTTGTACAAATATAAGCATTACTTCAGTTTTAGTAGTGAATTTTATTTTTAAACAAGATTTCCACATTAAACTTTTACCAAGTTCCTGATTTTTTTGTTTTATACAAGTTTGTATTTTGTATTCTACTTAATAATGAACGAATCTAGAAAAATTCGTTAGGATTGGTTAAACTATTTTGTATTTATACCTTGCAGTCAAAGATGGGCTAATTTTTTTGGCCTATATTAGATTTGGTTTTTGAGTGGCTTTAGCTGACTAGAGATGGTCGACGAGGTATCAAATTGAGCAATTAATAAAAATGGCACTTGATGAGCCCGCTTTCATGTGCCCAACACCAGGGCTCTCACCAGAGGAAAGCATCCCTTGAGTATGACCAGTTTGAATGTTCATATGCCCATCACTAGGGCCTTGACCAAAAGATACAATTTCTCAATTTACAGCCACAACAACACTCGTTCTAGAGATAGTAGATATTTTTCTTTTGAATATTTTTGTATTAGAAAAATGATAAAATCTTTAGGAAAAATAAGAACATTCAAGTTGAATAATTTTGTTTCTAAAAATCAATTGAAAGGAGCAAGTGAAAACATTAGTTCCTTGTCTATAGATATATAGGGACTAATCAGTTCTTTTATTGATTGAGAGAACTAACTAAATAAGTAGATGATATAGATTATAACTGATTAATATATAGAAATATAATTTAAATGATGTGAAAAGATTACAAGTCACTTACAATCAAATATCAAAATTATAGAAATACAATAAATAATTTCTAATGATTTAAGGTTCAAACATTATAAAAAATTATTTGCTAGTTTAGTACAACTTCTTAATTTATATAATTCATATTAGAAGAAGCATTATATACATTATAAGAAAACTATTTATAGACATTATAAGAAAACTATTTATAGAAGGAAAGATCTTGTGTAGTCAATACAAATCTAATGGTGTCAACAAAGTTCTCAGAAATCATTAATCATTGATTATAAATTTCTAGTATATAGCTAAAACTTATTCTCTACCAAGATCAAACACTAAATTCTTTAAATTGGTTTCAATGAATATGAGTTAAAACTCTATCATGATATAAAGCTACAAGATTGTATCAATTATATATATCTCACAATATATTAGTAATTTTAGTGAAATGCAAAGGTTTTACAAGAGAGATTTCTCATGTTTAGTCACACATTAAATGTGTAACTATAATGCTTGCATAATAGAGGATAACACATGCTATAGTATTTATATTATAGAGTAAATGAACCTTGAAAATGTCTATTCAACAAGACACATAGATGTTATGTTTTTAGTATATTAAAGTTAAATATCTTTAATCACTAAAATGAACATGAACTTGTTGAGAGTTCAAATTCATTTTAAAACAATATTCTAATATATCAGATATATAGATACATAAAAACAAATTATTCTAGTTTCTTGCTTCATATTTTGAAAATGTTCTTCTCTTGAAATGTTATAAAGAGTTTAAAATTTAATAACTAAAATGGACCCAAGAAAGTTTCAAGTTGATAATAAGACTAATATTGTTAGGGAAAATAATATATCCATCCTCTATATCGATTTAATGATTCAATTAATCATTCCATTCTTGTTGATAATGTTTCTACATTGTTCAAATTGAATGAAACAAATATTGATATCATCACATTTATTTTGATAGATAGCAGGCATATATAGAAAAAATGAAGAGAAAATAACTTTTATGAAGAGAATGAGGACTAATCCACTGCCTATTCTTTTGTTTCTTTCTGTGCCTTTTTTTGGCTTTTTGTTAGGGCTTTTGCCTTTGTCAGTTATTGTTGTTTTTGTTCCTAGTCTTTTCTGTGTTCTTTGGTTTTCGGCTAGGCCTTGTGCTTATTATCAACCTTTGAACTTGAACTCTTTTGGCTAGGCTTTTCATGTTTATTTTCAGCCTTGTTAATGTTTTAACTCTTGGGTTTTAGGGTCCCTGTAAAACCTGTTTATCTAATCAAAAAAATTTTATGAATAGTAGATTTTGGTGAGAACACACATTAGTTATAAAAGTGTTCTTAATCTATTCAATTCAAATAAGATAAAAAATAATTTTGAACATCCTTGAATACATGCTTATGTATGTTTTAATTTATAAAGAAACATTACAACTTGAACTATAATTTTAAAAAAACATGAGGAGATGGAATGTCAAATTTAGTCCCAGAAAATAGATACAAAACTAATTGTCTCTCCATGCATATTTTTTGATGACATTTAAATAATAAATTTGTGAATATGGATAGGAACACCAAAATGAAGGGACAATAATAGTTAAAATATTCATCTCCCTTCACTTTTCTAAAATTAACCAAAAAAAGAAATCTTGAATGAGTAATTGAATATGCTAAAGCCCAAATTTGATATGTTAAGGAAAACAATAATAGTCAAAGAATCTATTTGTACACTTATTATCTTTTGTTCAAAAAAAGTGGAGATCAAGATTGTTAAACAATGAGAACCTATAAAGAAGTCATCTTTTCATCTTGACAACATAATTCAATGTTTGACTTATCGTCACCACTTTTAATGTTCATTAGTTATTAGTTCCTGCCATAAGGCAGAAGACTAAAGTTTTTGAGTAACTTTCACCTATTAATCTATTTGTAGGGAAACTTTTTGGTTGTATATAATCTCCCTTAACCTATTATTTGTGTAAATTTTGGTATTAAAATGAATTTTTTGAATTTTTATTTCTGATTTCTCATTGGCTATGTTCATTTTTATTGGTAGTCTTTTTGGTTTTTGCTACAGTAAAATAAGGAAAAAATAAGATGTTTGTTATGTGACATTTGGACAAAAAAGCATGCTCCACATACTTGGAAGCATGGGACATATGGAAGTTGTGGAAAAAAGACCCACAAAGGAAGCATGGGACATATGGAAGTTGTGGAAGAAAGACCCACAAAATTAATCCATTTGACACTATTATATTTTGCATTGTAATTCAATAGATGTCATTTATGCAAAACTCCATCTCCATGAGTATTGCATTATAATTGTATTCCCCTCTGTGTATGAGAGGAAGTAGACAAGGATTAATGGGTGGATTCCATCAACTGAAAAGATAGGTATACATAATTTTGCGCTTTCCAAAGTTCTTTTCCCTTCTCGTAGTTATGCATTGGAACTTTTGGCTATAATTGTTCATGAGGTTGTCTTCATGTTTATTCATGATTTAATTATGTGTGTCCATGAGGTTGGGTATTGGAACTTATAGCTATAGTTTTTTCTTTCTTCTGGAGCTCTCATTTTTGACATTTTTGGATCAAATTGTTTAATATGTTGTGCAATCTTGAGATAACATATTTTGTTGGTTGTGCTCATAGAAGTTGTTTTGTTGTGTGCTGAATAGTATTACAAGGATTTCAGAATAGATTTGACTGCTATTTGTTTTATCATATTCAACTGAATCAATTTATATTGAGCAACTAGCTTTATGATTATTTGGCATAAGTCATAAATTTTAAAGAGAACTCAATATATACAAAATATCAAGAGTTGGCAATGCATGGTGAATTAAAAAATATAAAACAGAAAACTGTGAAATCCACATATTATTTCTTAGAAAATGAAGTTGGTTGATAGCTCGATTATGTAATAATTGTATGTTTTATTAATCCATGATGCCCATAAGTGGGGACTAATGTTTTCACTACACTTCGCACATTAACATGTACCTAGAAACTTGGGAAAACCTAAAAACAATTCCACATAATTCGACATTCTTCCATTATTTCTATTTACCATTATTTTCCCTCTAATTTTTCAAGCATTTCTATTGGTGGGAACTCATTTTCCCCGTAGTCTTTTCTTTTGGTTGCCATAAAATTTAAGTTTGAAAAAAATGACATTCCACCTGTTCTTTGAAATCTACATCCTACAGTACGTGTGGCTTTACTAATGACTCCACTTTAGCACTGGACAAAATTCCTTCCTCTTTAAGCTGCAGATCATTTGATAAGGCCTTCTCATGACGTCTCTCCTTTCACGTTATTCCATTATACTTTCTGCCATTTCTTTGCAATCCATTTTCATGCTTGTAATAGAGAGTAGGTAATTGATCCATACATCGAGAAAGGAGAGAATGTTGGGCAGAATGAACTCCATCTCTTCCCCATGGTAGAGGTTTAGGAGGAGAAAATAACCAATCTGCCAGAATGTAGAGGTCATCTGCTAGATGTCGTACCAGATCAATGGGAATCTAGAGGTGCCACAAACACCAACGTTATTGAGAGAAGGAAATAGATTTGAATGCCCTACTATCTAGAAGGGGGATTATAGGCTCTACATGATTCTTAACCCTTCTGCATCAGAAGTGAAGCACTGAAGCATTTCTATACGATAGTAGGTCGCCTGGAGCGCCAACACCAGATTTAGAATAAAAATACCCAAAAATATGTGTCACATCCAAACATGAGTCTACTTTTTCTATCTACAATATTTTTGAAAAATATTATCATTTGGTTTTGACTAAGGTGGTTAGACATACGTCTACTTCTTTTTTCCCTAAATTTTGTGTACTATTGCATTAAAATTCAAAATTTTGACCAATCAATTTCTTATTTTTTATAGATAAGACCTAGTAGTTTAGAAACTAAATTCAATTTTCTAGAAATTATTTTCTCTCAACTTTTTGATATAGAGTTTATAACAAGTGTAAAATTGCACGTCAAATTGACATAACCCTGATTTTTTGACTTTTTATTACAACTCATGAGCATAGTTTGGTTGACCATGATCCTACACATACCCATAATAGTTATTGATTTGTTTACATAAATATTAAAACTAAACATTAGTTTAGTGGCTCACCGCTTAATGTTTTGGTTAAATAGTGGTGTTGTTGAACATTGTCCTAATTCAAGTAGTTCAAACCTTCGTTAAGCCATTGTGATTGTGGACTTGTGCCTTCACTGATTCAATGTGTTCACAAGTTTAGGCCTCATTTGTATAATAGGGGACTAGGTCTCTATTTATGACCTCATTGGTTCATACCTCTAGGTAAAAAATATTTCACATGGAGACAAATGGTGTTTCATGTTATGGTCATTAAAGAATTTACAAACACTTTAAAAAAAAAAAAAAAAAACATCTAATTCAATCTAATTTATGTATCTAATAACTTACATATTTTATTGATATTTAAAAACTAAAATTTTATTATTCATATATAATAATATATTAATTTAGTTTTTTAAAATATAGAAATATGTTATTTTTATTTAAAAAATTAGATATTAAATTTTATTTTAATAATTATTTATAAGAAAAAAAGGTTTTAAACACACATATATATTATTTTGTTTTCTTGATGAAGGATGCGGAGGAGGGGGAGGAGTTCAAATTATAGTTCAAATATTTAATTTAAGTAACCTCTTTGAAGAAAAATAAAGAATTATTTAGTCATATCAAAATTTTAACTTTTTTCTTTTCTAGATTAAGGAAGAGGAGGAGGAGGATGAAAAGCAATAGTAGATAGAGAAAACATTATAGAAAAGGAGGAGGAGTACAATGTAAAGAAGAAAAATGATAAAAATGAGAAGGAAAATTAGAAGAAAAAGAAAAATGAGAAGTAGAAGATCGAAGAAAAATAGAAGGAAAAAAGTTTAAAAAGTAGAAAGAAAAAAAGAAATCACATTTAATTTTTAATTTTTAGCAAGGCATTAATTCTTGTTATAAAGTGCTAATTATATATTAAATTACATTCATTTCACTTGAGAGAAATTGAAATGTTTGAAATATTTACCACTGAAGTTTTTATGGCTTAGAGAGGTAGAAAGAAGGAACTATTTATAAAGGAATTTACTTGATATATGATATTTAATGTCCATCACCTAAATACAATTCCCAACTCCAGAGCTACATATGGCTTTCACTTTCCATTGCAAAGCTAGAGACACAAATATCTATGATAAACACAAGCTACATAAAATGAAAAATAATTAATCCTATCCCCAAGTACGCAACCCAAACTCAAGGAAGCATGCACACTTCTTATCTCCTTTCTTCATAAGTGTCGTAATTTCCAAAGGGATGAAACATTTATAGCATAGTTTTAGAAACACTCAGCTGGTGGATTTTAGGCACAAGGTCTTCTTTTATTTGAGGTTTGGAATATGTTTGTGTTGCAACAACCTTTCTTGCCAACTCCACCTTCTAAATGTGACTTAAAAAACCATGGAGACTGGCGAATATCGTCCATTACATCCAAAAGCCTTTCTCGCCATACTCTTCAACTTCTCTACAACCCTTTTCATATCTTTGCTCTTTTCATCAGTAAATACTAAACCTAGACCTTTCACTCTATGCACAGCCAGAACATGTGGTCTCTCCAGACTCCGAAGCGCTCATCATTTTGGATAGTCTAGGATGATTTTGGCACAATCCCAACCTCATCCCTTATGATGTCTTTGAGCCTTACACTTAGCAAGACTTGATCCTTAGTTGGCTCTTTGTGAGTCATTCAACTTCACTCGTAGACCAAGGGCCTATTGACGTCTGGGATGATTCAAATGATGGTCTTAATGAATTTTAATTGATTTATATATAGGATGGGGGGCCGCCCTTAAACATCATATACTAGTGGGATAATCAAGATTGAAAAAATAAATCAGCTTTGACTATTTAACACTTTTAACATAGAAATTGAACCTTAATGTATGTAATGTTTAAGTCCTCCCAAATGGACTGTTTGAATAATTTAAATACATATAGCAGCACAAGCATAGTAAAGTATTATCTTTATTTTGTAAATTGGAATTAAAACCTATTGGAGAAGAAGTCAAATGGGATCGATACAATTATGATGATAGCGTGGAATTTCCTTCAAAATCTCGTTCTCGATCTTCCTTGGTAATTTCGGCATGAAACGTGAAATATATCACCTTGATGAAACAACAACAATGAATTTAAACGGTATGGAAATTCTATCAATGACATTTTATGTTTGCATGCATAAATAAATAAATAAGCTTAATATTTTGTTTTTGGTCATCGGCGGCTAATCTTATTTCCTATCCAGAAGAAAATGTCAGCACTTGAAAACGAACACTCACGAGTATGCATTAAAACTACGTTATCTAAATAAGCTACGAGATATTGCATTGGAGATCGCAATAAAATATTTAAGAACGTCTTTACGCAAGAAATATGGGGTGCCGCGCGCACAAACGACGGCGAAGAGTGCGTTTCGGGACAGAGTTAAGATGGGTACACATGCAACTCACTCGCAAGAATTCTGAAAATGTCTATCTATCCAACACCCCCACATTATAGGATGTCATAAATTAAGAAAGTCAATATTGACTATTTAACACTTTTATTAAGAATCAAGTCTTAGTGTGGGCCACCCTTAAACATCACATTAAGGGCTCATTTAGCAATGGGAATACAAGTGGAATAGGCATATGTATATTCTTAAGATTTTGAATTCTCTGTTTGGATGCACCAAATCGAAATTGGAATACGTATTCCAATTTTGACCCAAAAATTGGAATAGGAATATGTATTCCAATTTTAAATAGGTGGAATTGGAATACATGTTCCTACTCCAATTTTTATTTATTTTAGAAAACATAAATTTTTTAGTCCGTGAATTCCGCATTAAATTCTGGGTGAACCAAACAAGAATAAGACTATGTAACCCAATTTTATATTCGAGAATAAGTATTCCTATTCCCATTTTAATATCTCAGCAAGGGAAGAATTAAGCTTGGGAAAAAAAATCAACTTTTACTATTTAACACTTTTGGTCTACGAATTAAGCTTAGGGTGTGATGTTTAAGTTGTTCCCTTAGGGTGTGATGTTTAAGTTGTCTGCACTATTAAGATCTAATCTAGAAACAACTGTAGAAACATGTAGCAGCCTATTTTCCTCCTTGTTTATTCCTTATTATGGAATTGCAAACATTATTTTACACAAATGAAAATTACATTTAGGTGTGTTAGAGAAGGACAATGGGTTGGAGCATGTAGATGAGTAACGGCTGTGTGCAAATAATTTGCACCATAGCTGGGGTTGTCTATCCAACGACCCAAATCAATTCATGCAAAACATGTATGACAATTCATTTTCCTTGTTGTTTGTTCTAAATTTTGGTATCTAGATATTAATGTCTACTTTGAATTGAAATAGAACTATTGGAAGGAAAAATACATGCAAACAAAAAATAAAAATCTCATTGTTGATATCTTTAAGGTAGAAGAAAGGCTCAGTTCAAAAGATATTATTACATAAAGAATTGTTTAAAGGGTTTTTGAAGAAAAATAGAATTATATCTCAGAATTTGATTTTAAAAATATTTTCACTGAGGTCTTAGGATTGTGATATGTATTTGTTATGTTAATTAATTAAAAGGGGGTAACAGAAACATTAGTTCCCTACATAGACTAATAATCCAAGAAAAGGATTTGTGTATCCATTTGATTGTATTGAAACTAACTGTTTTAAACTAATTGTTATAGATTTTATTGATTCTCTACAAAATTCAATAACCATGACACTTAATTCAAAAAATATATTATATTTTTTACAAAGGTCATCCACAAAATCTTTTTATCTACCTAATAATAGAGCACGAGTGAAGGACTAAGAGAATCTCTTCAACTAAGCTCCAAGGACTAAGGGATATCCTTTCTACTAAACTCGTCCAAGGCACAATCTCGACCTCATCCATTTTTCGATATCAGAGCCTTACACTCAAAAAGATTGGATCCTTGGTGGGTTCTTTAAGAATCTTTCAACTTCACAAATAGACCAAAGACACATTGACCAAAACCATATTATAATTGAAATACTTGACACTTGGAATAAAAACATAATAGTTTTCCTTTTTTTGACAAATACTTAACCACCAAAATCAACATTTTTTTAATATTTAACATAATATAACAATTGTAAATTAACTGTCACCAAAATCAGCATTTTTTTATATTTAACATAATATAACAATTGTAAATCAACTGTCGTAAGTGGCCGGCCGTAAATAGCAAACACCAAGGAACAAATTAAACTTAGAAAAACTAGTTAACTATGGTCTCAACATGGGTGGCCAGCTGGTTAGCAAAGTCAAGAAAGGGGAGTGCATGACCGAGTGTTGGGAATGGCACTGCCACAACATGTGATCGATGATATTATACGAATGCCAGAGAAGCGAAGCATGTGTGTTTTTCCAACCGATTGTCGGCGACTATGAACTCCGTTACGTGATAAAGTTACGAGATAATTTTAATTAAACTTCCATCACTTCGTAGAGCAGCATTCATTATATGCATGTTAGTGAAGAGCAGCATATCGGCACACTGGAAATAAAGCCTCTTTATGGAGAAAGCACGTGGGATGGATTCAAATTTAATGGCATTAAAGAAGTTGACAATGATTTTAATTAACTTGATTTAATAAATCTTTACCGTATACAGATACGTTTATCTAGACAAAACAGTTAGCATTTAATAAACAAATGTCGGCAAGAATTAGACTAAAATCTTGGTGAATTGTTGACTTTGTTGAAGGGAAGTCCCGTGTCGCGCAGGGTAAGCGTGATAAAGAATGCATCTCAGGACAGCTCCACATGGAGCTCAGTGGAGTAATATAGTTGGCACAAATCACTAGATAGTCAACACGATTATACGCTGTTACGTTGTCTTATTAATGTAGAAACTTCGAATATGTCAGTCCAGCACAACACATGAGCAAACCATGTGTGGCAGTCCGTTTTCCCCGTTGAGTGGTTCGAAATTTAGTATTTAAATATGTTTGTCCACCATAAATTGAAATAAATATCACTAGGAATGGGAATGAGATTTATTGGAAAGAAAAATTGTGGAAAAATAAATTGTTATCAGTTTATTTGTGTCTTTTGAATTGAGGTTAGGAATTCACAAGAGAAAACACTACGAGAGAGGCCCGTCGCTATACAGCCACGAAAATGCACTTCCTTTACATTGCTTTTTCTAACTTTTCAAAAAATAAACTAAGCCCTCTCCTTCGTATGGAAGTGCATTTTCGTGGCTGTATAGATGTTGCCACAAGAGAGAATCATGTTCGTAGTGTTTATGAAATTAAACCATCTTTTTAACAAATAGAATTTAACATCTTTGATCTTTATAATGAATAAGATTGTGTTAAAATTAATTTTTATTTAACGAGCAAAATTTGTTGATAATGTTATTATAAAATAAATATGTAGTTACAAAATAGTGTTTAAGGAATGCTATTGTAAAATTATAAAATATAGTAGTTTAACTAATAAGATTCAAGTTTTTTTTAGGTTCATTTTTATTGTTTTTTGAAATGGGAAAAAGCTATTTAACTAAAATCTTATTGACTCTCACTAATAATAGTAAGGGAGAAAATTAATTTTGAAACTTAAAAATAAAGAAAAATTTAAAGCTCTAACTTTTAGCATTAATTGTGCAATTAATATGATTGAAAATATCATAAAAGATGATATGACACTACATTTACTTTATCATTTCAAGAATTTCAGAATTTAAATTCTTTATAAAGTTTAACATTTTTCTTTTAGTTTTTGAAAAATGAGAACAATATTTAATTGAAATTTTATTGAGTTTTATGGAGAAATTTAATTTGTAAAATCAAAAATCAATGAAAATTTAAAATTCAAACTTTTTGTATTAATTGTTCAATTAATATAATTATTATAAAAGATATGTCACACCACACTTCACTTTACCATTAGTCAAATTAATAATAATAGAATGTACTAACTCATAATATTTTGATTCATTTTGTCCTTAAAGCATTATCTTTTAAAAGAATTAAAAGTAATAAAAACTAAATAATGCAACAAAGAATTTTAAAAACTAAAAATTAAATAATATTACAAAGAATTTTAAAATGGTAGTTATTTTAGGTACAATTATGTTTATTGTTTATGTATTTAAAATTAAAAATATCTTATATTATTTTTGGGTGTCAAGTTGTTGATGAAATATTTAATAGTGTATAAAGATGACAATTGATTGTAGTTTTTTTTTAAAAATAAAGAATTATTTGATGTTAAATATTTGTAAAAGAATTATTTTTCTTTGGTAAATTTCAATTTCTCTAGATTTTTAATCATATAATTCTTTCTTTTAGGATAAACAATTGGTTTATGATCTCTTTTAGGATAAACAACTGGTTTATTGTACTGCAGACTCCAAGACACAAAGAATAAGAAATTTAAATTGTGGATATCATTTCTATATGTAGAATTTAGTTATAACATGTTTATTCTTTTGTTAGTGTTTTGGTTGGTATTGTTTAACCTTGCACAAGATCTCAATGATTCATTTGTTCACAACACATTATAAGACATTTATGACAACTTTATAATTGCATTCAAACTAATATTGTAGAAATTTTATTTATTATCTCAAGACTTCTGATGGAAAAACCAATAATGCAAAAAATGTGTTGCCTTGTAATGTATGCGTAATTTTTTGAGTGAAATTGAACAACATTTCTTAAGGGCTTATGAAGACGCTTTGTAGTCTCAAAACTCTTGAAGTTAAAGAATTCCATTTTGTTATAAAATTCTTATAGACTTTTGAGTTTTTCAATTTAGAGTTTGTTGTAACATTTTTTGTAAAGGCATTGATGTTAAAATTCTAATGACAAAAAGAAGTAATTTTGCACTTGGTAAGAACTATAACTTATCTACTCGCATTCAACTACAAACATTAATGCAAAATGTAATTGTCTATATTTCTCCACTGTACTTAGTTCTTAAGTTCTATGTGCCATTACAATTAATTCTAATACAATTTAAAGATAGTTCAACCTCTAAAAGATCAAAGGATGTAAAGAATGTTGTTCTAATACATTTTGCATTCTTTCAAATTAAAAAAATTATTCCTCCATCTCAACCCTTCATTGCCACACTCTACAAGACTATAATCATGACACATATGGCAAGAACTATGCTACTTTGTGTCTCTTGTTTTAGTTTGTTATTGTTGAGTTTACAAATATTTTTATTTCTTGGGATAAATTTTTATGACTATTTAAAACTAAGAAACTCATAATTATGATTGACGTGAAGAAATTTTCAAGTTAAAGTTTATGTATTTGAATGAATATTCATCTAATTCTTATGTAAATATAATGCTTAAGTACTTAAAGCATTGTGAAATTGCTATGAGGATTTAACAGTGTAGTTTTGAGTCAAATTTATTGGTCCATGTTTCATGAGTAGTGATTCAACATGAATCCATATCTAATGAGAATAAATGGAACACTTAGCACTCATTGGATCTAGGTGATGCTCATAGAGGTGAAGCACTAGGAATTCCCCGGAGGTCACCCATCCAAGTACTACTCCATCTTGAGTGCACTTAACTACAAAGTTTCTTCCATGTTTAAACCCATTTTGCTTGCAACCCCATTTGTAAAATCAAATTTAGAACATAATTTTTACTTGATCTCTAAAATATATACAAATTCATGTTTAAAAAATAATATTTAAATTTATAAATTGATTAAATTAGATAACACATTAAATTGAAGTAAAGTTAATTTTCTTGTATATCATTATATGGTAGATCACAACATATGTAGATTTTTTTTCAAGAGGAGAGCATATGGAGGCTGTATTTTTCTAGTAATTTTTTGTGAAAGCCACTTTTTTTTGCTGAAATAATAATATTTTTTTTTTATTGGTAAATGGCCGAAGCCTAGATCAATTATTAATATTTATTGTAATTAAATATTTTAATGTGTTAAGTGAATTTGAACCCAAGAGCTCCCACATGAGAGATTCACAAGTTACCATTGTGTTGTAGGTTCTTGCCTAGAAACAATAATGTTGAAGGGCATGGAATCATATTTTAAAAATGCAATATATTTTCTATAATTGAGTAGTTCTTCTCTAGTAAGTTATCATTTATTAAAACTAATTTTATACCCTTGATAGCTTTAAAATTGATGGTTGATCATATTGGCAATACATGTTTTCATGATGGTTGTTGTTTATATATATATATATATATATATATATATATATATGTTTGTATGTACATAAGTACATACCTATGCATGTATGTATAGAAATTAATATGTGATTTTATATAAAATGATAGTATATTTAAGATTCTTTATAGGCAAAAGATTAGTCATGAATCATTCAATTCAATGATCCGATGGTTAAAAGTAATTTTAAACTATATTCATTATTAAATGGTGTCATGAGAATTCAATACATCTTGTATATAATTATAAAAAACTTGTATGAGATATAAGTAATAATATTTTGCATAGTTTAAAAATAATTTGCATATTTTTGTAGAAGTTTTAAAGAAAATTTGAAAGATAATATCATATTTTTATTTGTTCATCTATTTTTATTATTAACTTTTAATTTATTTTGTGAATAATAGTTAAATGAGTTGATAAATGACATTGAGTCTATCAAAGTCTACAATTTCTAAATCTCAAAAAGTTTTTATTAGTTATAGCTATTTCATTTGTAGTTAATTGTAAATGTTTGAATCATTTCTAGAAAAGACTAGTTATATTCATTTGATAGTATTGGTTTTAGTTGTTTCCAAAGGATTGCTAATTTTGTTAGTTATATGATGCTTGATAATCTTTACAATTCATTTATTATGACAAAATATTATTTAGCATGATTGAATTATTAATAATAACATAATAGCTAGCCTCACTTTTTATTTTATTGAATAATCAAAATCAACAACTTTCAATATTTAACATATAATATCACAATTATACATAACACATAATATAATTTTTTAATATAAAATAAAAAATTAATTATAATATTTATGTTATGCTATGTAAATTAGATTCATAATTTTGAACACTATTACTACAATTTAAAATAAAAATTGAACATAACAAAAAATTAAATGCTTAATTTTTTACTTGTTTTTTAAAATTGAAAAGTTTTTACTATATATGTAAACTTCATTGGTTAGCGAGGGAATTTTCATTTTTAACCCAAGGAGTGTTTCCATGGCCTCGACTGGCACGAAGAAAAATGTATTTATGATGGAATCTACGTAATAAATTCTTAAAATACAACCTTAAAGGCCACAAAGTGGGCGATAGATTCAGTCTCGCACCACTACTTCATCAATTACAACTTCCACCCTCAGTTGCCAATTGATGGAATCATGGAACGTCAAATCAATAACAAATACGAACTACATAAAACCGAAATACATCTGAAAACCCCTGGCTAGCAATCCTCAATACTTCAACAAGATCTTAAGCAATGAAACAGATGCACTCAATATGGCAATGGCGATGAAACATTCAGACAGTTTTCGAAACACTGAGGTGATAGACTTCAGTGACAAAGTCTTCTTGCATTTGAGGTTTTGAATATGCTGATCGCAGTGCTATAGCCTTTCTTCCCATCTCCAACTTCTGAATGTGACCCACAAAATCTCGTATATTGGCGTTTGAAGATCCTCCGTATCCAACAGCCTTGCGTGCCATGCCCTTCAACTTTTCCGCAACCCTCTTCATCTCGTTTCCTTTCTCTCCAACCAAAACAAGATTCAAAGCCTCTCTTACTCTATACATGTCTGGAATTCCAGTTCTATGTTCGCACAGTTGGATTCCATTGCCCAACTGCACTGCCAGCTTAGAATTGAAATGTTGGTCCGCATACATGGGCCAAGTTATCAATGGAACTCCCAGCGTTACGCTCTCAAGCATAGAATTCCACCCGCAATGGCTCATGAAGGCACCCGCAGACGGGTGGGAGAGAATAACAAGCTGCGGCACCCAGCCCCATATGACCATCCCTCTACTCTTTGTTCGCTCCACGAAACCCTCGGGAAGATACGTGCGAGCAAGATCAGCTGGTGCATCGGGTACACCAGTTTCCATCTTGGGAGACACTTTTATAGCCCAAATGAATGGCTGCCCGCTGGCTTCAAGCCCGCTAGCAAGCGCCTTGCTCTGTTCCTCCGTTAAGAATGTCTGGCTTCCAAACGAGATATACACAACAGAACAAGAGCTTTGTGAATCAAGAAACTTTACCAGATCCTCTTCGCTGATGTCAGACATCTTTCCTCTTGAGCTCGCTTTCATTGCGCCACCAAAACAACTTGGTGGAAGCAGGGGCCCAATCGACCATACGTTTTTCCCCGTCAGATTTCTCAAGTGCTGCAGATAATCAGCCTCCAGCTCCTCAAATGTATTTACAAGCATTCCCGCTCCCTGATTCAAAGACTGCAGACGCCCTATTATGTCCATCATGAATGGGTCGAGCAATCCCTCATCGATTTCATGTTTCTCCAGTCGCATAGTGGCGGGAAGATCCAGGCTCAGCAAAAGAGTTTCCCCTTCTTTCTTCAGAACATTCTGCGAGGCAGAAAGCCATGCAGAATTCAGCAGACTCAATCCAAATGCGCCGTACGTGTCGAACACCACGTTCGGGACATTGTGCCTCTCGCTCACTTCCATAGTCCACCCCAAAAGTATATCATTTATTATACAAACAGGACCCCCTCTCCCTTCTACAACTTCTTTCTCAAGCCAACGACTAAATGGGCGTTCTAACGCACTGGCGAGATCAAAGATGAGGTTGCATTGCTCGGTGGGAATTTGATCAAAGCTCTCCATTCCATCCGGCAAGCCTTCCACGGCGGGCGTTGGAATGACTACAAAGCGAATATCAAGGCCAGAGGAAATAGATTTGGCCATTTGGCTTTGCAGGCGGGTTAAATTGGCGGCGGTAGTGATACAAGAGACTGTTAGACCATGCAAGGCCAACTGCCTGGCAAAGTCGAGCAAAGGGATTGCATGGCCGAGTGCAGGGAATGGCACTGCCACGACATGGGGTTTCTCCAAAGCGCTCGTCATCTTGAAAAGGCTTGGATGATTCAAATGGGGATCCCACTAAACTTATATAGGATTGGCCGATTGGCCGAGGCGGTCACAATGCACAGATTTACGCCGATGCCAGCGAAGGGCAGCATGTGTGGAACCTACTTAAGCAGAAAGCACATGGGATTGCTGGCAACTTAAGGCAATTTAATGTAATTTTCAACAGCATGGAGATTTTAAGGAAAAATTAAAAAGAATTTTGAAAGGGACAGGTATGGAATAATCGAGCAGTACTTTTCTGTCAACAACTTGTCTTATCCAAGCAATCTGTGGTGATGGTTTCATCAACCCAATCTATTATAGCTAACCTTCAGATTCTCTTGCCCTTCGATTTGAATGGGAAACATCAATCTCTTCTTGCAGTGCTGACGAAGTTTGTTGGAAGGTACATATAAGTGTTGAGTGATTTGGGTACGGCATAAATGCCCGAAAAGATGAAAATTTTGAGAAATTTGTGATTTGCAGATGTTGGCATATGTAGTTGGCATATGTACACAAAGTGAGGGAAGTGAGTTGGTTGAGTTTAGCATAATTTGTGTATGAGAAGCAGAAAGAGGTTAGGTAGACGCTCTCATCGTCAGCTCTAGAGTCACTCACAAGGCATGTGGTGGTCTATTCGCACAGAGATGCAATGGGCCAGCCCTTTCATAAGATAAATGATATAGTGGACGAGCATCGATTTATAATCAACGGCTCTCAAATACAATAATTTTACTTCAGAAATGTTAATGTTTAGTTTAATAATTAAGAAAGAAAAACTTAATTCGGTGCATGTGAATGAATAACTTATATATAAAGTCGTATATAGTTTGTTATGGATCAAATTATAATTCTTGTTTCTTATTTCTTAATTAGTAATTATTAATTTAAGATTTTAGAGTTGTGGGGACAAAGATTGGGTAACAGTTGTGGTTTAATATTGAAGGGTTTAATTTTTGGAAAATTAAAATAAAGTTGTTTTTTATTGAATATGTATTTGTTTATGTCATTTGATGGAAAAAAGAAATCAAGTTTGTAGAATATGTATATGTCGTAAAAAAAGTGGCATTAAAGATGGTAAGGTTCTTAATGTAGGTATCAAAAATTCCTTAAAACTAATACTCACTTTTAAGTATCTAGTATGTAAGGTTCTATGTCTTAAAACTAATACTTAATTGCACTAGTGATTAATGATTCTATTTACTTCAAGACTACATGCATAGTATTTAGAAATACCTGATTTGTTTACAAAAGTGGCCCTCATGTTGGACTCTTCATTCTCTGCTACCCACACCACAACTTCTCATAATTAATCTCATTTTAGTATTTTCCAATTTCCCTAATTGAATCTTACTTTTTTCTCCTAGTTGCTACTACTTAGTAGCCATTTTTACCCTTTCAATATCACATTTCTTCCTATGATTAGCATTCCAAAATCTAATAAATAAACTAGTTAGGTCATAATACTTTTATTGATGTAGATAAGGATGACTCTAGAGAGGACACAAAATTTGGTTCATAGGGAGGAGAAACTTGTGCTTAGAAACTGACTTAATCTTTGATGAATGAAGATCTACAAGGCTTAGGAATAAAAAGGATAATAAGGAAAAGAATATGGAGGAGGACGTGGTGTCAGAAATGGACCAAGAGTTTGAGATGGGAGAGATGGAGGAAATTAATAAATTTGAAGATGAGGATTATGATAATGAAGTCAAAGATGAAGATGACATAGACGAGGCAACATTTGATGAGCTTAATATCAATCTAAATGATATGGAAAATGTTATTGGTACCTTCCCTAACTCCGAGGAAGAAACTAAAGAGAGGAATAAGTCTTATACCATGAAGATGAAGAATCTCAATTAGGTTGCCCTTATGAACCACATATAGGCCCTTTGAAATAGAGTCATCTTGCTAGAGATTTTTATTCCAAAGACTATCTCTACTAATGATTTCAATCTTCCATTCAATTTCCTATGTAAGATTTTGAATGGGCTTATGATGAAATTTTTTCTTGGAATGTTCACAAGAAGGAGAAGATTAGGAAAGATGGTTCAGAGGAAGAGCTAGGATGATTAGGTACACAAGGAAAAATATGAGGACTAGAAGGAAATCAAATGCCTAACCAAGAATTGGGAGGTAATTGTTGGAGATAAATGATGAGTTTTTTCTTTAAGGGGTTACAACGATTATGATTATTTTTTGTGTTTTTGATATTAAGAAGTAGCCAAAAATGGAGGCTGACCTAGAGCAAAAAGATGAAAAAAAGCACCAACTAACTAGCAATACATGATCATCCTACCCACTTTCTTAATATTAAAAAGCCCACATTAAAGTGTCCCAATGTCTAAAACTATTACAACCAACATGCCGAATAGCATGCTTAAAATTAAACATATACAAAGTCCAGATATTAAGACTAAGCTAAGTCCAAGCAAAGACTATAAATGAAGCTCACTAGGGAAAAGTGCAGGTGACTAAAAACCTCACAAAAGAAAAAACAAACACAGAGAGCTAGCTCTCTTTCATCTCTTTGTTAGGCCTTTCCAGTAGCAATGAAGCCAGTCATCCACCAAGAACTGGTGCAAGGAGCTCGTAGTATCCTAACTAATAGAGTAAATGAACATGGCTTTATCTACATGAAGGTGATGTGAAGTGGTGGCCATCGAGTGCATAACCTTGGCAACAAAGTTGACCATCTCATCAAATCTATGATCTAGGTTATCATGTCTCCTTGTGAGTTTTTTAATGCTCTCATCAAGAGTGGCAGTCTCCTCAACACAATCATGAACACTAATTCCCAGAGTCACTTGAGGGTTATTTCCATCTCTTTTGGTATTATTCTTTCTTTTATATTGTTGACGAGTATGGTAGGTGATATTATCAAGGTCCCCATTGTCATCCCTAACATTGGTATCCTCTAGGGTGTGGGCCTCAATTTTAAAATTATCATAAGAATGGGAGGGCATGGGGCTTAGATGGCTATCCATAGGACTAAAATTGACCCCTTTTGAGGATCCTCACTCATAATATGACATAGTGCAAGGCAAAAGAATCCCCAAAGGAGATGTCCTAGCCCCCAACAAATAACCACATAGTGGAAACATAACAACAAAGCAAGATCTGATACTTTATTGACAAAATAATTGTCTACATGCAATATACCCAAATGTAAGGCCTTCTGGGTTAGGACTAAATACAAACAACAATCACAATATTTCTTCTGTAAGATCCCTCAAGATCCAACTCAATCCTAGCTAGCCTAGATCTGTAGCATAACAACAATCTGGTAGAAACCTCCAAAATCTCAACTTGTGCTCGCAAGCCACCAAGCAAACTCCTTGTTTCTAAACCACAACAACTAGCCCTTCTTAAAAACTCACAAATCCACCATAATCCTACTATAAACTACCTCACATTTGACACTTCATCCACATACTTAGGAAAACTTGCCCTTTAGCTACTCCATGCTAAACTTAGCATCCAATCCCTTTGAATGAATGATTGACCTAAGACTGTAGAAGACCCTTACTTATACCCAACTAAGCCACAAGTTGGGCTAGAAATTACAAATTAAATAAAACCCTTACATTAACTGTACATATTTAAGCCACAAGTTGGCTCACAAAAATCATTTAATACAAAACATTAACCCTCACATTAACTCGTAGTTAACACACGATAACCACACAAAAATAATTAAGATAATCCAAGTTTACAACATTGATTAAATGCACATAGAAGAGATGACCAAGACATCACATAGGTCCACAAAATCTCCCAGATCGATCTATGCCATGATCAGATGCAACATGCATTAAATACACCAAGAACTCTAGTTGGTACCAACACTTTGCTAAGTGTCAACAAAATCCCAAGCAACAATGAGCTGCCACAAGAATTTCCAAGAAACCAAACCATGTCGAGCTCCACAAACCATGCCAAGCTCCTAGATTGTGTTGATTGAGTACTAGTCCATGTTGATTGAGTACTAGTCCAAGTACCCTCCAAAGTAACTATTGAGCCTCCTCCCATGAACTTCAAACTCGTCACCGAGCAAACCTAAGATACTCCTCCATCAGACTCCCTAGGTAAATAGAAAAGTGTGTGTGATACTTTGATGCGCAAAGAAAGATCAGCAAGCATCTTCATCTTCACCAAAAGCTTCCACTCCAATAGGGACAAGAAAACCAACATGAAAATCATCTACATCTAAATCATTCTATCAAACACTAGAATCTCAACCATCTAATCAACATGCTCTTTCCCAAGAACAAACTGAACATAATTCTTCATCAACAAATCCACATCCCACTTCAACAAGTAGTGAATCCACACTAGCAGCAACAAACTCTGCATCACCAATATGTAGATATCCACCAACACATGCCAAACTCACAACACCAAAAATCTCATTGCTCACAACAAGATGCTCATACAAATCATCACCAACAACAACCAGCTCATCCATGACCAAGTGCTCTACAATCTCCATGTTAAACTCAACCAACTGAAAAACCAGTCTCCATCCTAGCATAAAAAAATTTAGGAATATTCTCATCAACAACCTCTAGTTTCTCTATAGGTTTTGAATCAGGCTCCACAAACTAATGAACAAAACCAACCTCTTCCACCTCAACCTTGCTATGCCATCTTCCCTCATGAACCAGTCTTCTAATCATCCAAACAACTTTCTTCTAGATTGGTAGACTCCAACTCCACAAACATCTACAGAATGCCTTCCTTATCCCATGCTTAACTCGACCAGACAAGCTAGCTTCAAATCGAGCAAACACCTCCTTACCTTGTTCAACCAAACTAACTACAAATTGAGCAAACATCTCAAAAAACCTCCTCTCCACCACATTACAAAGATTTCCAATCATCCTACGGTCCAATCCTCTTAGAGCCATCTCCCAAGATCTTCACAAACCCTCTTGAACAAATCTTTCCCACACTCCTTGTGAAAACTCAAATTGTTTGCAAGTTAAATCACAACCTACCACCTCATACGCACAATCAAGAACTAAATCACAAATCTATGAACATGGATCTGCAATCCACAAACTCTATGCGATAATGCCCCAAAAAGATCAACCTTCCATCTTTGCATCCATCGATCCATCTGCAAGCCCTCTACAATTCACTAGTCAGAACCATAATCTGCCACCTCGCAACCAAGAGATCTAGGACTCTAAAATGAACAATCCACCACTAGATGAAGATCTTCTTAGATCAACTTCTCCAACCCAAGTCCTAGTGAAAACTGGCTCAACTTCAGTGATCTATCTACATGCTCAGAAACAACCTTCACTCTGATACCACCTGATGTAATGCAAGGCAGGAGAATCCTCAAAGGAGATGGCTTAGTTCGCAACAAATAATTACACAAAAACAAATTTAGATTTGGTACCAAATGTAACTCTTTATTGATAAAATAATTATTTACATGAAATATGCTTGGGTATAAGGACTTCCAAGTTAGGGCCAAATACAAACAACAATCATAATATTAGTTCTGCAAGATCCCTCAAGATCCAACTCAATCCTAGCTAGCCTGGATCTATAACATAACAATGGTCTAGTAGAAAAATCCAAGATCTCAACTTGTGCTTGCAAGAAACCAAGCAACCTCCTTGTTTCTAAACCTCAGCCACTAGCCCTTCTCACAAACTCACAAATCCACCATAATCCTATTGTAAACTAGCTCACATTCAGTGCTCTATCTACAAACTCAAGAAAACTCTCCCTTCAACTACTCCATGTTGAACTCAGGATCCACTATCTCTGAATGAATGAATCACTCCATGAATGAATAAATGACCTAAGACTCCACAAAACCTGTTACTTATACCCAACTAAGCCACAAGTCAGGCTAGCAATTACAAATTAAATAAACCGCTTACATTAAATGAATATTTAAGCTACAAGTCAGTGCATGACAAACATTAAATACAAAAATGTTAACCCTAATGTTAACTCGTAGTTAACATGGGATAACCACACAAAAATACTGAGGACAATCCCCAAGTTTACAACACTAAGTAAATGTGTATATAAGAGATGACCAAGACCACACATATATCCACAAAAATTTCCAGATTGATCCATGTCATGATCACATGCAACATGCATTAAATCCATGAAGAACTCCATTTGGCACCAACACATTGCAGAGTGTCAACAAAATACCAAGCAACAATGAGCTCCCAAAAGCATTGTCAAGAAACTAAACCATGTTGAGCTCCTAGACCATGTGAAACACCACTCCTTCTTTGACTAAGTACTAGACCAAGTACCCTCTAAAGCAAATATTGAGCCTCCTCCCACGAACTCCAAACTAGTCATCGAGCAAACCTAAGATGCTCCTACATTAGACACCCCAGGTAAATAGAAAAGTGTGTCACACACTTTGAAGCCCACAGAAAGATCAATAAACATCTTCATCTTCACCAAAGGTTTCCATTCCAATAGGGACAAGAAAACCAACATGAAAATCATCCACATCTGCATCATTCTATCAAACACCAGAATCTCAACCATCCAATCAACATGCTCACTCCCAGGAACAAACTAAACATAATTCTTCATCAGCAAATCCACCTCCACATCAACAACAAGTGAATCCAAACTAGCAACAACAAACTCCACATCGCTAATATGTAGATCTCCATCAACACATTCCAAACCCACAACACCAACAATCTCATTGCTCACAACAAGATGCTCATACAAATCATCACCAACAACAACTAAATCATCCATGACCAAGTGCTCTACAATATCCATGTTAGATCAACCAACTCAAAAACTAATCTCCATCCTAGCATTAGAAAATTTAGGAATATTCTCATCCACAACCTCCAGTTGCTCTATAGGTTCTATATCAGACTCCACAAACTGATCAACAAAACCAACTTTTTCCATCTCAACCTTGCTATGCCATCTTCTCTCACAAACAAGTCTTCTAAACAGCCGAAAAACTCTCTTCTAGATTGGTAGACTCTAACTCCAAAAACATATATGGAATGCCTTCATTATCCCATGCTTAACTCAGCCAGACAAGCTAGCTTCAAATTGAGTAGACACCTCCTTAGCTCGTTTAGCCAAACTAGCTACAAATTGAGCATACATCTTAGAAAACCTCCTCTCCACCACATTACGAAGATTCCCAATCATCATAGGGTCCAATCCTTTTAGAGCCATCTCCCAAGATCTTCATAAACCCCCTGGATCAAATCTTTACCATGCTCCTTTTGAAAACTCAAATTTTTTGCAATTCAGATCAGAACCTACCACCTCGCATAGATAACCAAGAACTAAATCACAAGTCTAGGAACATGGATATGCAATCCACAAACTCTATGTGATCATGTCCCAAAAAGATCAACCTTGCATTTTTGCATCCATTGATCCATCTACAAGCCCTCTGCAATTCGCTAGTCAGAACCACAATCTACCACCTCGCAACTATGAGATCTAGGGCTCCAAAATGAGCAATCCACCACCAGATGAAGATATTCTTAGACCAACTTCTCCAACTGAAGTCCTGGTGTAAATTGGCTCAACTTTAGCGATTTGTCTACACACTCAGGAACAACCTACGCTCTAATACCACCTGATGTAATGCAAGGTAGGAAAATCCTCAAAGGAGATGTCTTAGTCCCCAAAAAATAACCACATAGTGGAAACACAACAATAAAGCAAGATTGGATACCAAATGCAACTCTTTATTGATAAAATAATAATTTACATGCAATATGCTTGGCTGTAAGGACTTCCAGGTTAGGACCAAATATAAACAACAATTATAATATTAGTTCTGCAAGATCCCTCAAGATCCAACTTAGTCCTAGCTAGCCCATATCTATAACATAACAATGATTTGGTAGAAACCTCCAAGATCTCAGCTTGTGCTTGCAAGTGACCAAGAAACTTCCTTGTTTCTAAACCTCAGCCACTAGCCCTTCTCACAAACTCACAAATCCACCACAATCCTACTATAAACTGCCTCACATTCAACACTCTATCCATAGACTCAAGAAAAGTTGTCCTTTAGCTACATCATGCTGAACTCAGGATCCACTCCCTTAGAATGAATGAATTACTCCATGAATGAATGACCGACCTAAGACTCCACAAGACCCCTTACTTATACCCAACTAAGCCACAAGTCAAGGTAGCAATTACAAATTAAATAAACCCCTTGCATTAAATGTATATTTAAACCACAAGTTGGCTCACAAAAAATATTAAATTTGAAATGTTAACCCTCATGTTAACTCATAGTTAACATGCGATAACCACACAAAAATACTTAGGACAAGCCACAAGTTTACAACACTTATTTAATGCACATAGAAGAGATGACCAAGACCACACATAGGTCCACAAAAACTCCTAGATTGATCCATGTCATTATCACACACAACATGCATTAAATACACCAAGAACTCTAATTGTGACCAACACATTGTCAAGTGTTAGCAAACTCCCAAGCAATGAGTGAGCTCCCATAAGCATTTTTGAGAAACCAAAGCATGCTGAGCTCCACAGACAATGCTAAGCTCTAGACCATGCCAAGCTCCTAGACCATGCTGAGCTCCCAAACCATGCTAAGCACCACTCCTTTGACCGAGTACCAGTCCAAGCACCCTTCAAAGCAACTACTAAGCCTCCTTCCATGAACTACAAAGTAGTCACCGAGAAAACCAAAAATGCTCCTACATCATAATATCTCCCTTATCATCATCAATATACTTCCCTTTGTCATCTTTCCTTCTCTACCTCTTAATATGATTCTTATTTCTTTCACTACTAGTAGAGTCTGAATTAATAACTTGCAGTCCTACCTATTTTTAGGATTTCCCTCCTTCAAGTTCTTTATAGACTTGAGGGATATTCTTATTCCCACTTTAACCTTGACATCATAATCAATAATGTTAGTATCCTTATCCAATTCAATATATTGAAAGATGTAGGAGGGGGAGGTATTAGGGTGTTCAGTGTCAACAACTAAGTTAGTCTCAATGAAGATTTGGAGTAGAAGTTGAAGGTGAAGGGTTGGGATGGAAGACTTGAACATAAATGGAATAAGAAGGACAAATATTCCTATGCAATTTTTCTAAAAAGAACATGAAGGTTTTGTGAAAGATAGTGTAGGACTTACCCTCCTTCCTTTTCTTCCTAATTTTTAAAATATTATTTTTCACATAATGTAGAATAAGGTAAGGAAAGGAAATAAAATTTGAGTTCCTAAAGTAATTGAAAATAGGAAAAATATAGTAATACAAAATTTAAAATCTACCCTCCAACATATGATAATGCATAATAGCATAACATACCTTGTCCCAAGAAGTAAGAAGAGATTATCTCTCTTATCTCTCCAAGCCACCATTCTTACGAATTGACTATTCATTAGGGAAATATATTTATCTTAGAATAGATTCAATTGAAACCCTCACTTTCTTTTGCCATTTTCTGCCCTTAAGGGAGAGCCCACTAGGTCTAGCAACCAATTTCAAATTAATCTCAAATAAAATCCCATTAATAGTGACACATCAATCATTCTAGGAATTTATGAATTATATGTAGACATACTCATCATAGCCCACAATGCATTTCATAAAGGAAACCAAGGTCCTCTCATGTAGATACACCCAAGTGACATCATTATTTTTTATGAAATCCTTAATTTCACTTGGCTCAATATCTACATCTTTGTATATTCTCCTAGCTCCACAACCATTTCTTTAAAGGAATCTGGCATAACCCCGCCTTCGAGAGAGAAAAATCCCTAGAAATGGCAAAGTTTTTAGCAACACAATATTTACTAGCTTAAAAATCCTCAAGTAATAATAATCTATGGAAATGATGCCAAGATGACATGTAGCTTTTGCCATAAATCTATGGATCATCATTATTAATTAAGCTTGTCCTATTATTCATGAAAAAATCCCTTTGTATCTAGTCTTGGATACCACACAACTTTTTCAAATGAAAAAGGTAGTAATAAATTTGAGAAAGGGCCATCATAATTTTAACAAACACTTTCAAGTTTAAAATACTCTTTCTACCCACCCAAAATGTAAAGTCATCTAGGTAATAAGACCACTATCGTGCCACCAAATGTTCATTGTTGGAAATATGAGGTAGGTGAGGTTATTGAGAGGGGAGGGGTGAATTAGGAACTAGTAAAATATGTTTCTTATTTCACCAATTAACCATCCATATAATGCTCTAATCTAATTGCATGTATGAAAGTAAAACATTCATAACACTTAACACAAGATATGGTAACCCACAAACCTTCCAAATATAAAGTAAAACTAGGCTGGGGATGATACCCACAAGCTTTAGTACTACAATATAAACTTGGCTTGTTAAGGCTTACAATTGATCATTTGTGATGATCTACCCTGTTAAGGGTAATAATGACTATGAGATCTACCTTGTGAAAGGATTTATAGAACATACAATGAAGTATGCACTTGGTTAAAAGATTTAACAAAGATTGTTAAGTCTACCCTGTTAAAGGATTTGATAGATGCACCTATTAGGATGAACCAACAGTTGATCTCTGATCTAAAAATCTAATTTGTTGGTTGAGATTCCTTGAATTTTAATGATCACCTTGCTATGATAGATAAATCTTTGTTGTCACTTATATTGCTTGTAGCCTTCTTGATTCTTACTTTTCTTATTCCATGCTCATGTGATAGTTATTTGGATATGATACAATGCTTTACATATATACTAATCGAAATCATAACTTGCTGAAGTCGGCTATAATACAAGTTTCATTAAAATCCACAAAGTTGGCCCAATTGTTGTAACTCATTTTCTAAAGAAAAACTCGATGATGTTATGATACTAGAAAACCACTATCAACACTCAACATCATCTAAAACTTTGTTGGAAAAGAGGCTCATTTCATACTGATTACTTCCAAGTAGCTTGAACTTGGTCAGCATTGTGTGACTCAGTGAACACTGCAAAAATTGACATATACTGAATCACTCGGTTGACACAACATAGCTTGATCAACACTAGATTCAAATCACTAACACTGTGAGCTTGGTAGATACTAGAGAACATGGTTAACATTGTGTAACTTAGTTGACACTATGGAGCTTGGTTAGCACTAGATTTTCCATCACTTGCATTGAAAAACTCAGTAGACACTGCTACACTTGGCATGAATCATACATAGGTTCTAAAGCTCAATAGCAATTGAGAAACTCGGTAGTAACTATATATTGACTAAGTGTGAGTCACTAATAGACAAATTGACCTTAGTATCAATGAGCTCCCCCTTTGGCATTAGTGAATAAAACACTTATCATCCCAGAAATTGAATACTCAAAATTACAATTCAAAACATTCTTTTATCACCATTCTATGTCTACAACTCCGTAACATACTCAGTTTTTCAGATTTTTCAAAATTTCTTTTGTAAGAAATGTTTTCTACTTATCTTTTCATGTATCATTACAATACCATACTGCTCCCCCATAAACATATTTTTTACATTTCTTTACATATACTTCTCCCTCTTTATACATATATACATTCATCTATACTTCTCTCACTTTTTGACATAAATACCAAAGGTGTATACTATATGTTAATACCAAAATGTGACAAGAATTCAGAGTGTACCTTCCAAATTTATGAAATTGTCTTGTCCCAATTTTCTTGTAACACCTTACTTGCATGCGATGCAATTTGAACTTCTGCTGATAACTCCATCATGTGATCAACTATGGAGAAGTTATTATCATTGATGAGTGTCTTAGCATGTGTAATGTGTGTCTGTAATGCATCTATGTTTAGAAGAATCATGTCTTGGATTTCTACAAGTGTGGTCCTAATCTTGGATTCTTCCTTTAATAATTTTAGTTGCAAATTTGTCAGAAATCTGATCTTTGAATAAGTTATTATACTTCTTTAGTGAGAGCCACAATGTTTTGATACCAATTTTTGGAAATATGAGGTAGGAAAGGTTACTGAGAGGGGAGAGGTGAATCGGGAACCAATAAAATCTATTTCTTATTTCACCAATTAATCATCCATAGAATGCTCTAATCTAATTGCATGCATGAAAGTAAAACATTCATAAAACTTAACATAAGATATGGTAACCTAGAAATCTTCCAAATAGAAAGTAAAGCTAGGGTGGTGATGATACCTACAAGCTTTAAAACTATAGTATAAATTTTTCTTGTTAAGGCTTATAATTGATCACTTTTGATGATCTACCCTGTTAGGAGCAATAAGGACTATGAGGTCCACATTGTGAAAGAATTTATAAAACATACAATGAAGTATGAAATTTGTTAAGAGATTTAACAAAGACTGTTAAGTCTATCCTGTTAAAGGATTTGACTGATGCACCTATTAGGATAAAGCAATGGATGATCTCTAATCTACAACTCTAATTTGTTGGTTGATATTCCTAAAATTGTAATGATCACCTTGTTGTGATAGATAAATCTTTGTTGTCACTTATACTGCTTGTAGCCTTCTTAATTCACACTTTTCTTATTGCATGATCATGTGATACTTTTTTGTATATGATACAATGCTTTACATATATACCAATCCAAATCATAACTCACTGAAGTTGGCTAAAATACAATTTTCAACAAAATCCACAAAGTCGACCCAAGTAATGTAACTTGGGTTATGAAGAAAAACTCGAAGATGTTTTGATACTCAACAACCACTATCAATACTTGACATCATCTATCACTCAGTTGACGAAGAGGATCAGTTCATACTGATCACTTCCAAGTAGCTTGAACTTGGTCAACACTATGTGACTTGGTGAACACTACGAAACTTGACCTATATTGAATCACTCGATTGACACTTAATGGTTCAGTCAACACTAGATTCATGTCGCTAACACTGTGAGCTCATTTAGATACTGGAGAACATGGTTAATATAAATAACTTGGTTAACACTATGTAACTCAGTTGACACTGTGGAGCTTAGTTAACACTAGATTTTCCATCACTTGCACTAAACAACTTGGTAGACACTACTACACTTGGCATGAATTACACATAGGTTCTGAAGCTCGATAACAATTGAGAAACTCAGTAGTAACTTTATATTGACTAAGTGTGAGTCACAAATAGACAAATTAACTTTAATGTCAATAGTTCATAAGGTGTCTCAAACTGATAGCATTAAATTTTGTCTTTCCTAATAAGTGTTTGGATTTAAATAGAAAGGTCTTCTAGATTTCTTTAGTGTTGTAAATCCAATGTATCATGTATGTATGCAAAAAGACCATCTGCCACCTAGTTCCCTTCATGGTAAATATGTTGAATGGAGACATTCCTAAAATATGTCAATTAAGCCCTTAGTGTCACTAATAATTGAAGTGATATTTTAACTTATTTTTCTATGACCTCCAACCTCCTCAATGATGAGTTAAGATTAACCTTCCACCACAAAATGAAGTAACCCCATTGAGACAACAATTTTAGCCCCATCGAAAAGACCCATGGCTTCACTTTTATCTGCAATTACCTATATACAACACCAGTAATCTACCTTTTTCATCCCTAATGATTCCCCTTTCAGCCACAACACCTCCCTAAGAAGAACCATCAAATTTAAGTTTATACCAAGAAGTTGGAGGGGGTTGCAATTGAGGGTTCTTTATAGCAATAGTTTTAGGTTTATCAAACTTGGAGATCAATTGGAGACTCAACTTTATTAGAACAACTTGATCACATCTAGATGGAGGGAAAGGAAAATGTCTCAATTTTAAATTGGGACAACACTCCATGAGGAGATTCACCATGATATGTAGATTGAAGAAAGGGGTAGAGAATTTTTTGCTCAAGATATGATTGTTCTTCTCCTTCCATAAGTGCCAAAAGACATACAAAGGTATAGCTTTCCAAAAGGTCCTTAAGAGAGGATGGTTAAATGGGAAATTCAAGTTTAGAAATTATTTTTGGAGGTCATAATTGAAGACTTGGGAAAGACCAAGCCTATGCATAATCCCTGATCAAATAGTAGCCACATAAGGGCAATGAATGAGGAGGTGGCCTATGGTTAAGTCCTCGTTATTTCATAGCACATAATGATTGACAAATTGGAAACCCCTTCTATTAATTTTGTCAATTGTGAGAATATTTCCATGGAGAGATGACTAATAGAAAAGTAGATCTTTGGGAGGATATAATAATTCCAAACATATTTCAAACAATCAACATTATCCTTAGGCCCAATAATTTTGTATAATAGGAAAGTTTGATAAAAAAATCATTAGAAGCATTCAATCCACAAATAGTGATGTCCTCATTTAGGGAAGGTGGGGAAACCAATACCCTCAATAATTCCTTGAAGCTCCTCCAATAGTCAAGTGATATTTTGGTTTGATCATCAATGGTTAGCTTATGCCATTTTTCATTATTATTCATATAATTGCTAAGTACACATCCAATTGTCTTCCTAAATTCTAATAGTATTCCTATCCCCCATAATCCATCTCACCCCCTTCTTTAGTAGTTTCTAACTTCTAGAAACATTAGTCCAAATCCTTGAACCATTAGGGAGATCATTTTTGAAGAAATCATGAGAGAAGGAATTTTCCTATAGGTTCTTAGCTCTCATTATTTTACACCACCTTGGAAGATTTTGTATCAACATCCAACCAACCTTAGCCATGATAGCCCTGTTGGGGTCACCAATTCTCCTCAAGTTTTGTCCTAGCTAACTAGGCTTGTGTTGGACTTCTCTTCTACTCCCAACCATAAGAAGTTGCATTGGATTATTTCTATAAAATCTCTAAATCTATTGGATATTTTCAATAGGTATAGAAAATACATAGGTATGCCTTGGAGAGAGGCTGAGAGAAGCTGCAACTTAACTACATTACTAAGAAAATTTCCTTTCCATATTGCAAGTTTTCTTTGTATGTGCTCCAATACTGTATTATAGAAACAAAAGGTGTCATCAAAAAAATGTTGTAGCACCTTAGGTGGGAGGATATAGGCCAGTTGAATAACTTTGATCTTCTCCTCCTCTACCAAAGAAATAAAGTTTGGGCCATGAACCACAACCACTATAATAAATAGGTAAGTGGATAAGGGATCACCCTATAAAACCCCCCTACTAGTTTAAAAAAATACACTGTGTTCCATTGATTAACATAGAGAATTGGACCATATTAACCACCTCTTTAATCACCATAAAATGTAGCACTTTATGGGAGGTTATCACTGCATCCAAAATATTCCTCCTAGACACAAAATGATTATAAGAGGGGCTGCTAATTTTATCTAATAAATTCTTTGAGGTTCACCACCATCTTAGATGGGATCTTATAGACCATATTGCATAAATTGATGGGTGTGAATTCTACCATCCCAGTGACTTCACCAACTTTTCTGACAAGAATAATATAGGTTCAGTTTAGTTCTTTTAGAACTTTCCCCCTCCTTATGAAATCTCTGACCGCATCTACCAAATCATATTTAATAATCTCCCAAAACATTTGGAAGAAAGCAAGAGGGAAGACATATGGCCTTGATGCTTTGAAAGATGCCATACAAAAGACCACATTTTTAACCTCCTCCTCACTAACCTTCTTAATTAGATCCTAATTCATATGATTGTAAATACTAGGGTTGATGACATGTAATAACACATACCTAGTATTCAGATCATGAATTTGAGGTTAAGCATTGTAGATATCTTGAAAGTAACCTATTGCCTAGTTTTGCAAATCACCTTGCTCCACCAATTCCCTTTTATTTTCATCGAGTAATTTTATTATAGTGTTTCTCTTCTTATGTTTATAAGTAGATCTATGGAAAAAGGACATATTTCTATCTCACTTAGACATCCACTAAATACAAGATCATCACTTCTATTAAGTTTCTTTCCTCCCAATGACCATCCTCCATTTAACTTACCATTCCTATTCTTCTTCATTGGTAGTCCCCAAAGTATCCCCATTTTCCATAGAATTTTGAAAATTGCCTTGATATGTTTATTTTATTTAAAGAAATCTCCAAGTTATTATTTACTCCATACTAAAACCTCCTTTCTGATGTTGTCCAACTTCCTTGTGATTCTAAACATACTAGTCCCTACAACCTGCATGTTACACCATTTACTGACACAATCTCAAAATTAGTGGTGGAGATGCCACATTATCTCATATTTGAAGAGTCCCCTCCTAGAATACTTATTTGAGGTCCAACTATAAAAAACATGAAGTGATCTGATATCATCCTAGGGAAAACCTTAAGTGCAGTGAAAGGGAGGATGTCCCAGCTAGTTGTAATAAGCACTCTATCAAGTATAACTTGAATTTGATTAGTGGCTAACATATAAATGGACCATGTAAAGGTATCATGCTAGAGATAAATTTCAATAGATCATTTCTTCTCAAAAAAATTTTGAGGTCATACAAGCTCTTTGAGTAGTCATCTAAACCTCCTAATTTTTGTGAGGGTGAGGGGTATAGAGGAGTGTTAAAATCCTCAAAATAGATAATGTTACCCTCCCCTTGTAATCCAATAGCATGAGATGCTTCCTCCCACACATTTAGTCTTCCAACCCTAGTAATAGGAGAACAAAAATTGAAGAGAAGCCAATTACACTCATTATTTGAAAAAGCCACAATTAGGAAATAGATGTTGAGAGATATTTCATTACCCCCAACTTTTCTAGGATCCCACATTATTTCAAATCCCCTAGAGGCATGAGAAACTTCACTATAGGATAATATAGCCCCTATGCAAAAATAGTAAATCACTTTCTCAAAATTCAGTCTGGTTGAATCTTAACCTCTTGAATGAGAATGGTATCCACTTTATTTTCAAAAATCTTTTGCTTCAAGGAAAATCATTTCCTAGGTCTATTGAATCCCCTCACATTTCATGATATAGTATTTATCTCCTTTTATTTTTTAGTATATTCCAAGGTGTGTTTCCTCCCTTAAGTGACTTCATGTAATGCTTCTTTGGTCCTAGTTGTTCCTAAAAAAGGTCTCCCTATTTTAGATTTTGACCTAACATTGGCCTTCATCACACCCTAGGATTTCCTCTCAGAACCTCACTACTCTCCATTATACCCACTTGTAGGTGAATCCATATAGGAACAACTAATAATTTGAGACACTAAGGATGCAATAATGAAGTGCACATCCTTAATGATCAAGAGTGACACTATGAAAGATCCAATAGGATATTTAGAGTCACTTTGGTGTATAGGGGTGCACACACTCCCATCAATAATAAAATCCATTGGCTTCAATTTATTTGACATGGGTCCTTTAGAAATCATTGGGCCAATCCCTAGGGTGGCAATACAATCATCACCACCTTGTCCACCTTTATATTCCTAGTAGAGGACTGCATTATTGTAGGATTCTACTGCATGGATTTGTCTTTCTTGGGGTCCTCCATAATCATGGGACTAACCACAAAGGAAGTTTTTTTTGTTGTATCCATCTCTCCATTTGGGGGAATATCCCCTTCTTCCAATCCCTCCTTAACAACCCTTTCCTACCCAGGTTTCTTAGGTGACAAAAAATGCTTCACAATACTTTATACAAAATGATAGCTAACCAATACTAAATTCACCTTAGGTGGATGGGGGATCCATTTGGAGGGGGAACCTTTCAATATCTCACTAGAGGAGTAGCCAAGATCAATCACTCTAGCTAAGGGCACTTTCTCTTTAGTCTTTTCTCCACCTTGAGTGATAACATGTCCCTATTTGGAACACTTCTAGTAGTATAGTGCAACATCTTCATAGATAATTTCTTGGGTCCATGATCCCTACTTAGATTTTAGGACCACCATGTTAGGGAGGGCCTTATTGATAGCTACATTGACACAAAATTTAGCAAGAACCAGTCTAGATTTATATGAATTAATATTATCCAATGTGATATGATGTCCAAAGGAATCCCTTATCCACCTAAGGACTATTTTATCCCATAACTCCAAAGGAAGACCAGGAAGCCTTACCTAGACATGAGCCATGTGATTCAAATTTAATCTTGATCTGTCAAAACAAATTAAATAAAAGGATGGTACCCAACATTATAGAGATAATAACTAATCCTTTAAGCTTCCATTTTGAGGTACACTATTTCTCAATGATCTAAATTGTAGGTTTAAAATTCAGAAAGTGACCTACTAAGAAGAAGGATAGACCTGTATATAGATATTCTCTACCATAGAATTTTTTTGACGTATCTCTTGACCTTCCTTACCATGATAGATATCTAGAAAATACCCAAAAGACATACGATCCATAGGACCCAAAATAGAGTTCTTCTCGTTTGATTTAGGGATCACTGATTCTTTTTGGACTAATCGCTAGCCTGCCCCTTTGGGATTTGTGACATGGCTAATTACCTCCTATGTTCTATAAGTCTAGTAGTTGTATTAGGCATTAATAGGTCAGTCTTTTGGTGCAACGACAACTCTAGCTTGTAAAAAGTGGTATCAGAGCTTGGTCAAAAGTTCAAATCTCCTCTAGTAACATTGAGGGGGGAATTTTTAGACTAATCACCAGCCTTCCCCTTTTGGGTTTGTGACATGGATTAACCACCTCCTATGTTCTATAAGTCTAGTGGTTGTATTGAGAATTGACAGGTTGATCTTTTGGTGCAATGAAAACTCTAGCTTGTAACAATTCTCTAGGCTTATATTCTCTAAAACTTCCTTGGGAGTAGAGATGCCAAGAAATTTCAAATCATCTAATTAACAAGAGACCCCAAAGGATGATCCAAGGCTCATAAGGAAAGAGGAGAACCCACGTGAAGTAAGAACCAATTGAGAAAAAAAGTCAAGAAGAAAATCTAGGGATACCCACACTAGATCAGGAGGAGGGAGACCAGGTTCGAAGCAACACACATGAGTGGGAGTTGCAGAGTGCCAATTCTTCTACCCCAAAAAATGTTAATATTTTTTGTGTTAAGTTTAAAATTTCTATTTCAATTAATACTCAACAATTATTTTAAATATTTATACGACTTTACCCTCCCTTGTATGTAGTTGGAGCTATCTTGTATTAATTTATTCGCTATGATATTTGTGGGAGCTTTTCTCCTTGAAAAATAAATTTTATACTGGAAAATTGTTAGTCTCTCTAACTAACTTTTATCTTCTTATAGAAAAAAATAATAATTAAAAAATACCATTTTAAAAATCTATTGATAAGAACTAGAAATATTCAAACAAAAACATTCATCACCACTGAAAAAAATTAAATTTCTATTTAATAAAATATTACAACAAATCTACAAACTTCTTAAATTAGAAACAACAAAAATACTTCATTTTTCTCCTACAGATAATTGGGTAAAAGTAGAAAGTTGTGTCACCTTTTAGGCTGACTTATTAGAATGACTGGATTTGAGTATTTCTATCTAAAAATCAATTTTGTTCAAAAATATAATCCAAATTTATTCATTCTAGCTAGGTTATATATGGTCTCACACTTTTTCAATTGGAAATGTTTATTAAATGCATGTTTTTATACTAGTTTGTATCCAATAACTAAAGAAATAAAATTATTTCATAAAAGTGGAATTTTAGTAACTCTTAATATTTTTTATGATATTTTTTAATAACATATAGACACCATTTTATAGAGTTGAATCAATAATATTATCATATAAAGTCTATAGTGTTTTAATTAGATATAGTATAATGTAATTAAAAAATTCTACAAGCACATATTTTAATACTCGAAAAGATGTCAAATTTGAGAAAGAAAAAAATATTAAATCATACCAAAAAAATTTAAAAATTATAGGATGTTCTAGAGGAGAGAATTCTCTTCAAGAATGTATGATTTTCCTCCTTGTTAGAATAGATTTTTTTTTGAAAAATGTGGTGGGAGATGAAAACTATCGATTTCAGGTGATTTGAATTTTGAATCATTATAAAATAGAAAATATAGGTCTAAAGCCAATTTTAATTGTTTATTGCTCTAGATATGTATGTCATCTATAACATAGTCTGAGATCAATGGGAAATAAGTTTATTTCCATATAATTTTGTGGTGGGAACTAGACCCCTAACTTTCAACATTTTTTAATAGCTAAAAAATTATCTATAAAATTAGGAAAATATATCAATTCTTATTCCAAATAATTATTAAAAGTTATAATCCTAAACTTTATCCATTTCTACACATTTCATTAGTTACTTCATTTTCTAATTCAAAATAATAATACTAATTTTATGTCATTCAAGGTGAACAATTATACTGTTGTTAGCCTTTTCCTTTACAAAAGGGTGACATGGGTTTGTGCTTTTACCCAATTGCTATTTGGTCTTCTTTTCTTTATATTCAATTGTTGTTGCAATAATTATTCATACTTTTAAGATCAACCAATATACTAGAGCTTTGTATAAATTTAATCATTACTATAACAATGTTAGTTTGGGTACAATGATTGATGTATTAGATTGTGGGGTGGTGGGAGATTTACAACATGATAATATGATGACCAGAGATCAATAAGTCTAGATAATAAAATAATAAATAATGATTTTAAAGTGTAATTAGTGGTTATATTACATTGCAAATATGTTCTATATTTTGTGTTTTTCCAGGCATTCGGACAAGCACATGATGCAACATGTACGCAATCATCTATAACTTGTCATAGGTAATAAAACATTAAATCTTAACAATTTCATTTATAGGGGAAATTGTAAGCCTTACCTTATTATTTAGGTATTCAACACCATTTGATTGAACTTATTTTCTAGATTGTTTTCAAATATTATTTTCTTAACATAATTGTGGATAATATGTTGGTTGCATATAGATATAATGTGCTCAAGGTTAAGAGAATAAATAAAAGAGGCAAACAAACATTATCTTCTTTTTTTTCTTGTTTTTAAAATGGCACATCATATAATGTATTCCAAAACACTGAATAAAAATGCAATAACTTACAATTCATTTCCTTCATACGTAGATGGAAATATAATTACTCTTGAAGATCCCAAAGTTTGGGAAAGAAAAAGTGGCTGGATATTATTCAACCCTCTTGATAATTTTACTCTTACAGGAAGTGGCACCATTTGTGGCAAAAAAAACAATGGTAGAATAACCATTCCCAAAATAAGAATGGAAAAGTACCTGTACCAAAAATAAATTCAATTATTATTGAATTTTTGGGTAATAATATATATATATATATATATATATATATATATATATATATATATATATATATATATTCAAACATCATCTTTGATTTCTAATTTTTATTAAAAAAATTGCAAAATATATTTTTACTTTACAAGTCATGTGATCCTTATTCCTCTATGTGCAAAAAGATTCTGATCATCAAACCATAACAAGTTGGAGTTCATCTTATACATGCAAAATAATAGTTTTATGTTATTCATACAAAATTGTAGCTTTTCCTTTGCATGCTCAAAATCTAAGTTTTTCCTATGCATTCAAAATTATAGTTCCTATTCATTTTTTCTCATACAATCATGGGAAAATTAATCTCCATTTTATTTTGTTTTGTTTGCAGGAAATCCACTTATATGGATGCACTGGAGTGGTAATAAAAGGTTTGTGGCTAAAGAATAGTCCAAAATTTCACTTCACATTGTTGGGGTACAATAATGTCTGATTCTTGGGTGTAAGATTAAGAGCACCAAAACACATGCCGAACACTAATAGAATTATTATTTTCACATCAGCCTAGATTCACATACAAGAATGCATGATTGAAACAAGTATTTATACATGTTAACAATTTATTAGATTCTTTCATTCACATTATTGAAAATAAAATAATTTTGAAGTTCATTTCTTAGGAGATGGCTACATTGCAATAGGAAATGAGAATTCCCAAACTATGATAATAAATATCACATGTAATCCAAACTATTGGATTAGGTTATTTTTTTAACTTTTAATATAAATTTAAAAGTTAGTTTCTTATATTTAAAAAATATATATTTCAAATAAACAATAAACTCGTGACATTTATTTGTTTTATTTTATTTTTGGAAAATAAAATTGATTATTCAAATAGATAATTACTTTTTAAATAAAAAATTATTCTAATTTATTTAAGAGTTCAAGAAATTAATTAATGAACATTATTTTAATTTATTGCGAGCTCAAATTTTTAAAAAGGTTTGGCTTGTTATTCATGTCCAGTATTGGAAGTTTGAAGAAGCATAAGACAAAAATAGTGGCCCACTCTATGTATGTTGATGGGGCCAAGTTAACAACAACAAAGAATGGATTAAGAATCAAAATGTGGCCAGTAGCTAGTATTCAATGAGATTTTAGAAATATATTAAGGAAGATATATCTTCTATTATAAATCAAATTATAATATTGCTTTTAAAAATAAGAATTTAGTCAAATATCATTTTAAGTCATAATTGAATACTAATAACATTATCATGATGAAACAAATATTAATTCAAATAATCCGATTAATAACAATTATTTGGAAAATTCTATTTAAATTTATAAAAATATAAATATGATATTTATATTTATATTTATATTTATGAAACCACTTTAATACATCGTTATACATCCCAAATACATCAAAAATATCATGGGTTTTCACTTTGAGTAACCTTGGATGAATTAAGCCTATTAAAGCCATTTGAGTATTTCAAAAAAATGTGGGTTTCCAAGCCAAATTTGAATAACCTATCTTGTGTAAAAGGTCCATCACCCTTTCCTCTGCATCAATTTTCTATAATATGGTTCCAAAATTATTGAGGATATAAATAACATTAAAAATAAAAAATTTGAGAGATTCGTGAATATAATTATTTATTTTTATTTTTTAAAATAATAAAAGATTTCCCAATATTTTATATCTTTTTTTGGAGTGGGGTTTCTTAAAGATTACCTTGTTTCTAATGCCACTATTATCATAGCATAATTCAAATTATTTGAAGGTTTGTCTTTTTTAGATGTAAGATGTGGTTGCATATCTCTCTTTTTACTATATAATATATATTTAGCTGATGGGCTATTTGTAAGAGCTTTCCTACCTCAAAAATAACTTTTCTATGACAAAATTGTCAACCTCTCTAACAAACATTTTTTTCCCAATAGAATACAATTAGTGGTTAATAAAAATATTATTTTAAAAGTCTATTGAAATGGAAACAACCAAACAAAATACATCCCTATGGAAAAAAAATGAATTATTCTTTAATCAAATATTTAGAAAAATCTTAAAACTGTTCAAAATAGAAACAACAAAATTTTCATTTTTTTCACATGGATAATTATTATTTAATAAAAAATATTTCAATATATTCTTATTTTTCTTTTCTCTATTCAATTTGTGGATTATTAGATAGTTAAGTGTCAAATTTGAAAGATATTGTTATACTTAACATTGAAAAAAGAAATTTAGAAAACTATTAAGGTGTGAATCGTTTGTATCTTGTTCAATGCAAAGATTTCCAGATGAAGCCAAAAATGAAACTTTGTCATTAGGGATTGAATGTAAAATTATTTTTTATTTTACATGGAGAAATTTAAATTTTATTTTGACGGGAGATATTTTGGAAAATAAATTAATATTTCTTAAATTTAATATTTTATATTATTGAGAGATATTTCTATGCAATTTAAAATGTGTATTTAGTTAGAGAATGTTAAGTGGCTAATCCTTGATGTCTTATTACTGTGCATCATGTTTGCATGATGAAGCTTGAAACTTTATCTTTTCTTGTTTGCAATTTGGATGTTAAAATATTATTTTAGATTGCCTATAGAATGCACTCTCATCACAAGAGGTTTAAATTACATTTTTTTGCAATTGTTTATAGCCCTTACAAGTGGTTGCTTTGTTGAATTTTACATCCAATATAACCAATTAGCAAATCCCTTGTTAATTTTTGTGATTGCAAGAAAAGTTAGGCACCTGTAGAAAATGACTTAGCTATGTCTACTATCATCTCATTTAAAAATTGAATAGTTTTATAGTACAAAAAATCATTCTAAACCATTAGTTTCATAGAGACTAAATATAGCTAGAAAAAACAATAAATTTTTAATTGTATATTTTTTAAATAGATGTTTATTCCATATTTAAAAAAAAATTCAGTCTCATGCAAGAAATTTTTGAATAACATGATGTTGACTTTACACACGTAAACTACAATTGTGTCAAAAATTTAGTCTCATTAAGATTCAATTTTGTATAGACTCTACAATTCTAGTTTTCTTTTGGTTTTCTCTTTTTAGTTGTTGGTGTATATTGTTAATTATTAACTGAACCAATCAATATTTTTGCATTCTTAAAAAATCATGTAAATAAATAACTTAATTCTAATTTAATCTTAATTTATTTTTACAAAATAATTTTCTTAATAATTTTGTTTTAAATATAACCTTATCAAATCATCGATCATCTTGGGATTTATTTTCTCCCCTTTATTAACCAAGTGCAATAGGAATTTATTAAATTTCCCTCTTTATCTTTCTCAAATAGAAATTTATATCATTTTATTCTATCAATAATTTCAACATTAATTTTATGGGAAGAATACAAGTCTTGGAAGTTTAATTGGGAAACTAAGTGGGTAGGGGGGTGTGGGAGGTGAATTAGGATCTATAAAACTTTTATCTTTCAAAACAACTTTTCTACATTCACCATATTGATCTTCTCATATCTAGTTTATGCATAACATAACTTGTAAAATCAAATGATGTAACAAATAGATCTAAGTTCTGTCAATCACACCCATGAAATGTAAACACACAACACAAAATATTTGATTACCCAAAAACCCTCCAAGGTGAAGGTAAAAATAGGGTGGGGATGACACCCACAAATCTTCACTACTAGAGAAACAAAGTTAACCTATTAGGGTTACAATTTTGATCACTTCTGATGATCTACCCGGTGAGGGGTCTGCCTTGCCAAAGGAATTTAATGCTATTAAGTCTTACCCTATTAAAGGATTTTACACTTACAATAAAGTAAGGATTCTTTTAGGAGATTCGCAAAGGTTTATTAAAATCACTCTGTTAAGAGATTTTCCCTAATTTAATCTGTTAGAACTATCTTAGTACTAATCCTTCGGTATGTACTATAATATCTAATTAAAGATCTCCAATCTGATATATCTTTACTTAGTCCTTCACTACTTCATAAGGTCGCTATACTCTATTCTCCTTAACTCCTTCATGCATGAAACATCCAAAACTTAACTCCTTTGCTTCCTTCTCACACTTTGTAATACCTTCTACAATACTTCTCCTCAGTTGTGTATAAAATAAGTTTGGATTTACCTATTTAGATACTTCTCTAGAGTCTTCTAGACACTCCTCTTTTTGCCTCTTCATCTGATTGGTTTTTCATTCCTCATAGGGACCGTTGATCCTCATCAAAATACATAACAACCTCTATAAAAAACTCTACAATAATTAAATATCATGTCTATGTTAGTTTGAAATGGTTCACCTCAAAGTTTGTAACATTCTAGACATTATGTTCTCTCTATGTTACTCAGAACTGATTATTTTTTATGCTTGGTCATAACTGTAATCTCTGTTGTTTCTTGACCTTAGCTGTGCTCAATATTGGGACACAAATCTACATCATTCATTTTGAGTATCATTGTGAAAAGTTTACTAAAGAAGTCGCTATAAATGCTTTGCATGCATATGTACCTAGCTATTAAATTTAGGCTTATGAGGTATTTTGGTTCTCCTACACATTTCATTTAGTATATGCATGCATTCCATGATGATAATTTTCTATTTTGAATCATCTTGTGAAGTTTCATTTTGAGCAATTTAGAAATTTGCATTTTTGTCCGAGTGTCAAACAAAGTTTGGAGGGCTAGTTTGCATTTGACTATCTTGTACCTAGTTAAGTGTCATGGATCACTACTTTGTTTAGTATGCATATAACAGAATCTATGTTCCAAATCTCAAGTCTCCATGATGAGTTTTGATAGGGTTTTCAATTTCTCAAAGTCAGGTGTTTCATGTTGGTTTGTTGTTTGCACTATGTCACAAATTTGAATACCACACTTTGAAGATTAATATCTTGTTTCCAACTGAGTCTATTGATAAAATTCCTTCAATGGTGTGTTGCAGACATGAGAGACATTTTTGCTATCCATTTTGAGCCCCTCATGAGTCAATTTGTAGGTTTTCTATGGCCATTTAAAATGCAATTTATTTGGATATAGTGTTGGCACATTTTGCAAAATTTTGAACACCCTCTTCATAATTTTTTTTCTCACACACTATTGAACTTCAGCTAAAACCAATGATACTCCATTATTTTCTACTATTTTATCTATCATTTTTCCAATTTATAACCCCTTAGCTCTCCATTTGATAACCTTTTGAAGCTCATACATTATGCATTTTTTAAAGGTTTCCAGAACCAATATTTTTAAAATGTGCATAAATGACTAAATGGGCAGCTTTGAAAGTGAATCATTTTGCTGTCCAATGTCAAAATGAATATATGTTTGATGTTGAGGATTCTCCGTGTGAAAGACTATCACCATGAAAAACATCAACTTCAAAGAATGTGGCTTGGTCACTTTTTGAAGTTATTTCCAGAGACTACTTTACTGTTTTTAGTATTAAAAAGGTGTTGTTGAACATTCATTAAGATAAAGGTAAGCGGAGATAAATTTTAATCTCCACATCTCAACAATTCATTTTATAAAGACCTTTTAAAAGGAGAAGTGGAGATGGTCGAGAAGTGGAGATCTTTTAAGTGGAGAATTGGAGATAAAGGTTAATCTCCACATCTCCATAGTGCATTTAATAAAGATATTTTAAATGAAGATGTGGAGATATTTTAAGTGGAAATAAAGGTTAATCTCCACATCTCCATAGTTTATTTTATAAAGATATTTTAAGTGGAGATGGTAGAGAAGTGGAGATCTTTTAAGTGGAAAAGTAGAGATGAAGGTTAATCTCCACATCTCCATAGTTTGTTTTATAAAGATCTTTTAAGTGGAGATGGTATAGAAGTGGAGATCTTTTAAGTGGAGAAGTGGAGATAAAGGTTAATCTCCACATCTCCATGGTTCATTTTATAAATATCTTTAAAGTGGAGATGTGGAGATCTTTTAAGTGGAGAAGTGGAGATAATGGTTAATCTCCACAGTTAGTAAGCAGTTAGTGGAGGAAAAGGAGAAGTGGAGATATTTCATAAAGATTTTAAATGTGAGGTAGAAAAATGTTATATAATTTGACTATATCAAATTTGAAATATTTTCAACTTTTAAAAGGTTTGTTCATCCCCAATATTTGTAACTTCAAATGCTTGCCAAGGGGGGCATTTTCGTTGTAATATTGGATAGTTATATATTGTTGGAAAGGAGAAAAGACAAGAAATTCATTTTTGTAGTCATTTTGTGAGCATGTTTTATTGGGAAAAAGTTTTCTTAGTTTTGTGAAACTAGAGCAATTTTAATAATTTATTTTGGCTTTTTCCATGGAGTTTCAAAATTTAGTTTTAGAGAAAATTGTTAAACGGGTTGTCCTCAAATTTGGCAAGAATGCTCCTAGGAATGGTATTTTTATGTTTGAATTATTTAGTGGGGTTTTTGGTTTAAATTTTAGTATTAGTTTTGGTTCTATTTTAGGAAGATTAGTTTCTTCATCATTTGAAGATATTTCAATGAGTTTGTTGAGGCAAATAATGGGATTTGATATGTAGTTGCAAGAGGAGAGATGAGAGAGGATTTAAAACAATATTTGATGAATTTTGAAGATGACATTTGGGACTTCAAGATTATATCTAACCATCTTTCATTCTTCTATATCTTTCTTTTTTCTCTCATTGTAAAAAGTTGGTTCCAATATATTGAGTAGAGCTCTAGTTGTGTTTCCACCATTCTTTCAACATTTCTCTTGTATGAATAACACAATGAAATTATATTGATAGTTCTAGTCTATTTTTTATTTCATGAGTTATTTTCATACATCTTTAATGTAGTTTTTTCAAGGGAATGAACACAAGGAGCAACAAAGTATTTTAGTTTCATTTTGATTCTTGTCTCCTGTCTCTATTGTTTGCAAACTTTTGTGATATGTGGACAAAGAACATAGGTCCAATTGCATCTCATTTTGAGCTGTATATCTTGATGTGTTTTTATTTTGGTTCAAAGAACCAAGTAAATGCTTGATATATTTTGATAGGGTTCTAGATTTCATGAGAAGGATGTCTGATAAGTATGTGTTTTAGTATGAACATTGATGTCTGATTCACAAAGTGATAGGATATATATGATATTTTGATGTATGCGATAGTTTATTGATATCCTAGATCTATGTTGTGATTTGTGGAATACCCAATGGATAGGGAACTAATCATCTGCAGGATCAATTTAGTTGCTGTTGCATATGGCATTTTTCTAATTCAAAATCAAATATCAATCATCCATTTTCTCTTTCTATTTAAGAGCTAAAAGGATACCCTCACTCAGCTTGTGGATTTCATAGGTTTTGTAACTTGTTATTGCATATCTTTTTTATTGAATAAGTATAGAATAAATAAGGGTTTAATATGATTCATATAGATTGAGATGTATGCTTTGAACTAGTACTATATGAACGGATCTAAAGGTCTTCTTGCCTAGGTTTTACAGAGCCTGAAGTAGAAGAAGGAGTTCAACCTTATAGTTGGTTGGGGTTCTTGACACATTGTGTCCATCATAGGAGATATCTTTCCTTATATGCAATCTTTTCTTGGCTACTTGGTAGTTAAAATCATTTTTAAATTAGGAGCCAACACTTGGTTCATTTTGTAAAATTTGACATCAATGTGCTCTATCTACTTGACATTCACTAGGCTTGACTTGTACTAAAAATACTCAGTGAATAAAGACTTTCTTAGTTCCTATAGAGATCAACCTATACATAATTATTTATAATTCTTTACAAGACTCGACCTATATTGAGTAGCTCAGTCATAGTGATGACCATCTAACTGTGCCTTATATATGACTATGTGTTTGACACTAATAGACAACAAGACCTAGATATGGCAACAATCTCCCCCTTTAACATTATTGGAAAAAACAATTTTTCATGATTACAAATTTATAGTACAAAGAATAATAGTACTCCCCCTAAGCCAATGACTTAGTTCTTATAGAACTTCAAAACTTTCCTTTACGATACAATACAAAATTTTCTTGACTCAAATAGTCTAATTGTAGCATTATCATACTTTATCTTCTTCCTATCCTTTGAAATTTGAATTTCATCATTCTTTCAATCATTAGTCATCATTCCCCCTTAGTCATTATTCATCATTCCCCCTTGTTTTGACTATTGGGGTTGTGAGGGTATTGGAATCAAACCATATTTATAAATAAATGGTTTGTGAATTTGGGTGATCATAGAGAATGAATGACCCCATGTAGTTCTTGTTGATTGCAAAACATGCATCTTCAACTCCAAATTAGATACTAAGTCAATCAAGTTCTTAGCAATCGAAAGATTATAATCTTTTTGTACTAGATCCTATGCTGAGATCAGCTCTTGTTGCATAAAATCCAAATGAGGTATCAAAATTGACTATATAGAGATCAAATTGGCTCTCATTCTACTATCTATTGCATTTACCTTAGCCAACCTTCCTTGTGCAAACAACAATTTTTTATAATGCTTTGAGCTTGATTCAACTGACTAAGTGATAGATTCTCTTGATTGCTTCATGTCATCCTAATTCTTCTATATGTTTACCTAAAAGTCACTTGTGAACCTAGCACATCACAAAGTATTTTGTATAGATCTTGTACTTTCTTTACAAGTTTTTCAACATTCTATACAAGTTCTTGTAACTCAACTTTTCTAACTACTATGATAATAGAAAACTTCTCAAAAACTCTCTTCTCAAATTTATTTTTAGAATAGACCATTAGTTTTTCATTTGCCTCAATATATTCAGTGTTGATCTATTCAAAAATTTGCAGAAACTGAGAGATAATGGGGCTCTACTCATCAATGGTCTGAATATCAAAAGCATCAACAAATATATCTCTTCACACTTCTTCTTCTTTGCTAAGATTTCCTGTAAGGTGACATTTTTCTCAAGAGTGAGATTTTATAGATCTTATTTTGGCATTTCAATTACTTTATCTATACTAAAAGTAATATTTAAAGAAATATCCTTAACCTTCTTTCCATTACTTTTCATGGGAGTGTTGCTACTCAGCACTACTAGAGTAAGAGTAGGTGGTGGGACGTCACCACTCATCCTTGCTTGTACTTCAATGCTTGGAACAACAATGGTAGCACTCAACACTACATTATCTTTTACTATTTCCTCTTATCTAGTCCCCTTATCTCCCTCATCCCAAGGTCATGAGACATGTGATCCTTCTTGACTAGTAGTAGAAGTTTCTACATTGGTTTCCTTGACTAATTTCTCTTGCTCTTGCTTCTCTCTGTATGGTTCCTTGGCTTCTGAGGTCTTTTTCTATTTAACAATGAGAGTGTTAGGTGTGGTATCAAAAATAGGTGATAAGTTACCTTGTGAAATTGATACATGTGAGCTTTCTTCATCACTTTTATCATCTTCGATGTTTACAATGTCCACTACCTTTTCATGTTCAACATCTTTAGTAGTTAACCCAGAAATACTCTTCTATAGCAACTCATTTTGTTTTACAACAACCTCAATCTTATTTTATAAAATCATGAATGTTCTAAATTTAGGAATGAATTAGTTCCTATACTTCTCCAAAAATGTCATCTTCTACTTATTTGATAAATCAAGCATAATCTTTTCCAATGTGCCTTTTCTTATTTGTTTCTATACTTCAGATGCATGTTCCCATCTTATCTAACCTACTACATAAATAAATTAGAATCTTATTATTAGCCATCATATCTATCATGGCCTCCTCTACCTTAATTATATCCTTATTGTTCAATGTATCATACTTCATAGATCTAAAACTTGATAACCCTACAGAGATTCTGATGTTGGTACATACCTCATTAGTATTTCTTGGCTTTGTAGGTACCGTGAGTCGGTGATGTCCAAGTTCATCAGACTTGGTCTTCTCTACATCTTCCTCTTCAATATCTTTCTTCTTTACTAGTCTTCTCTTTATCTAACCTTCAATGTCTAGCACTTTACTCATTCCTATACTTGTGTTGCTTGGTTTTGTGATTTTAACCACTCTTTTCTTCACTGACAACTCGACACTTATAATTGTTACTACCTGGGTCCTTAGTATTTTTAGTGCAAGAGGAGAGAGGGGATTAGGTGTTGTCTTCTTTACAACCTTTTTCACCTTAGGCTTTGTAATTTTCACTATTTTAGCCTTCTTTTCTAGTGGGATTACCAATATTAGGGATTTTCCCTTTTCCCCTTCACTTTCTTCCCCTTCCTCATGACTACTATCATTTTCTTAATCTTCTCCTTAACCTTGAGTTAACATCAAATGTTTTTTTCCTTTTGTTATTTTTCCTAGTTTACCCTCTAGGTCTTCAATCATTCTCTTTTTCTTCTTATCTATAGAATGAATCTTGATATCAATTGTGATTCTAGCATTTGCTTCTTCAAACTTCCCAAAGGGATCCTAACCTCTACAACTTAGCAAGACCACTACACTAACTAACATCACTCAGTGACCTCTACACTAAATAATTTCACTTGTGACCTTTGTAACCCAACAAGATCATATTCATGATCCTTCATCACAAATGAGAAATGACTCTCATTATAAACTCAATCATAGGATCTGTAATGGCTAAAATAGAAAATCCTCATCCATTCCACTCGACCTTAATATTAGCCTCAATTTCTTCTCTTCTTAGGCAACACTTCATAATCTTCTTGTCCATTATTGGATATCCAGTTGCATTATGAATCACTTTCTTTGAAATCTCAATTGGTCCATTTTCAGGCCACAGCTTCATATCATGAATTCTCCTTATAAAAAATTCAATCCATTCAATCTTAAAATTCCCTAGAAAATCTAGGGCACAAGTTATCCCTTTCATTTCAACAATTTTGAACTCATCTTTCAATATACCTTCATCATATAATTTATCATACGCCACACAAATCTCATGGTCTGTAACTTTACCAATTTTTCACAAGTAACAACTTCTTAGATCATGTATCATGATAACCTTAGGTTGTATCGAGATAACACACCCATTGAGTCTCCTTTCATAGCAATATCTAGAAGAGTACAAAATTTTGGTGGAGGACAAGTGACACTCATCACCAATTGAACATTTCTTTCCTCTACTCCTTGATTCTTCATTGTAGATGATGAAGATGCCATATTTTCATTTCAATTTTTTGAAACTTCACTTTCTAAAGAGTTTGACACAATTGAAGATCAATACTTGATCACTCTTTCACTACTATTTCACTTTTAATTGCTTTTAAAATTGCTTCACTAATTTCTCAAATCACTTCATGCTCTCAAAATTTGAATGAAAGGTGTGAAGAATATCTTCAAATTTTTGATATGAACCTACATTCATTCAAGTTAGGTCTCTATTAATGATGTATCCTTTGTTAGTTGGAATCCAACTATCTTAGTCAGTACTAAACTTTTGAACTTGGTATCCACTATAATATGTAGTCTATTCCATCTAACTCATCCTATACACCAATTTTTCATTGAGGTACTCAGTCCATATTGCAATGCTTGGTCAATATAGATAATTTTACTAACATTTGACAACCATCACATAAATGATTCTTTTACACTATTCTTTCCATAGATATGTTCTATTGCATCTTTTCTCATGCTAATATGAAATTTTGCACATCTTATGTTAGGAAGTAATGTAAGATAAATCATTAAGTACATAGTTCCTCAAGTACCTTTCTTTATCATTTTGAGGTGGTGTGATCACCTTTTGGATTGGATTGGGTGACCTTAACTTTATTTGTTCCACTACCTCTAGTTTCTACCTTTTTCTTCCAAGTTTGAATGATCTCCTTCTTTGTTTGTTCACTATCCACTTTTCATTTACATTCATTGTGTTCATTCTTTGGTACTGGTGCTTAGGTCCTACAATTATTGTTCATATGCCCAATCTCATGACAATCAGAACAAACTTTCTTTGGTACATTCTTGTTTGTTGAGTTAGGTTTTCCTTATAATCTGCATTCATATGCTCTATGTCCAAATTTTTTACAATTGTAATAATAACCTTCAAATATAGGTTTACTAAATGTATTTTTTATTCTTGATCTACAATCGTGTATTTGATTTCCTTGCTTCTTGTAGTAAAAACAATAATGAGTAAACTAAGGTTTCAGATTTTTCATTCCATTCTTACTTCTACAAATGTTTGTAGTGTGTCCAAGTTTACCATAATGATAGCATGTAGGTTTTCCTTTTGACTTTGCATTCCTCATCTCTCTACTCTTGGATGTTTCCCCTTCTTCAATAGATGAATGTTTCTTTATATCTCCTTGCCTAGAAGTTCTACCAAATGACCTAGGTGATTTCATTAGTTATTTAAAGTATTTTAATGCTTCACTGCGCTTGTTCATCCTTTTCACAAGTTCTTTCTTTGATCTTAACTCATTCCTTAGTAGGTCATCCTGTGATCTCATATTTTCTATCTCCATGTCTTTCCTATTCAATTCCTTATTTAAAAGCATAAGTTAATTCATCATGTTCAGCTGAGTTTTTGTAATATTTTTCACATTAGATGACCTTTCTTCATGTTTAATAGCCATTTTTATTTTTTCGTACATAGCTACAACTTTGTCTTCTTCAAATTTATTCATTTTTTTAGTCACTTCACATAGGCTTACTAATTGGATTTCATGTTCTCTCTTCAATCCTCTAACTTCTTCATTTAGGATACTATTCTTCTCCAATAGATCTGTAATGGCTGCATCATTCTCATTAGAATTTCCATTGTCAAGCAATCCTTGTGTATCAACTTCTTCATAATGTGTATCATTATATTGAATAGCCAAACCCTTTCTCTTTCTAAGGGATTTCCTCAATTACTCTCTTGCTACTTCAAGTTCATGTAGTATGAGATAGATTTCAATCACTTGATTGTTAATAACCTTTCCTAGTTTGTAAGCCTCCATCTCCATGATCCAAAAACAAAAGCTATTTGACTTCCTATAAGATAACCAATTCTCTGATACCAATTTTTGGAAGTTTAATTGGGAAACTTAGATACTAGAGGGGGGGGGTGGTGGTGAATCAAGATCTATAAAACTTTATTCTTCAAAACAACTTTGTTGCATTCACCATATTGACATTCTCATATCTAGTTTATGCATAACATAACCTGTAAAATAAAATGCTATAATAGATTGTTCTTACTATCAATTACACCCATTAAATGTAAAAAATTAACACAAAAGATTTGATTATTTAAATCTTGAGGTTTATCCTTGTGGAGATTGGATTGTGTAGAACCCTAATTTAATTTGGTTTTAGGATAGCAGATATGAGGATTTTACCTACAACTTGTAGAGGGTTATGATCTTGGAGGAACCTAATTATGAAGATGGTTTGAGGTAGAGGAAATGCTGATAATACTGTATTGGATACATTGAGACAAATTTTAGCCCGACTAGATGTTATAGATACAACCCAAAAGAGAGGAGCACATATTTATGATGTGAGTGATGATGAGGCACTAGTACCAAACCCTAATCTAGAATATAGAGAAGATCAAGATGTGGCAAGATTGTTGAGAGTATTGTCTTGGGCACATTCAAAGCCTATTGTAGAAGTTGTTCCTTATGATGGAAAATTGGACACTAATGCTATGTTGGATTGGATCTATAATATAGATAAATTCTTTAAGTATGAAAACAATCTTGATAATAGGAAGGTGAAAATTGCAATTACTAGGTTGAAGGGTCATGCCTCACTGCGGTGGAAACATTTAAAAATTGATAGACAAATGAGAGGAAAGGAGAAGATTAGGACATGGTTGAAAATGGTGAACAAGATAAAGACAAAGTTCCTTCCTTTTGATTACCAAGTTAGCTTGTTGAGAAAGATGCAAAATTTGAAACAAAGGGACATGACTATGAAGGACTATACAGAGGAATTCTATAGATTGGACATTAGATCTAGACATGTGGATGATGATGTTGAGAAAATTGCAAGGTACCTAAATGGATCAAGGTCTAGAATTCAAAATGAGATAAGTTTTGTGAAATTGGAAAGTGTGGAGGAAGCATATCAATATGCTTTTAAAGATGAGGAGATCTTGACAGAGAAGCATGAACAAAGATAAAGAGGTATGGGTGGAAGATTTAGAGAGGTAGAGGTAGATATTATAGAGAAGGTGGTAGATATGATGATTATGTGCAAGATAAGGGACAATTTGAATGGAATAATGATCACAAAGGCAAGATAGAGTGGACAGGTGGTAGTTCTTACCAAGGAGGTACTAGTTCTTATTGAGGAAGAGGTAATTGTTATTATAGAGGTGGTTTTTGTGGTAATTGTTTTAGATGTGGCAAAGAAGGGCATAGATCTTTTGAGTGTAGATCCTCTAAGAATGAAAAAGTTAATAGAAATGTTATGGTTCAAGAAGACATTGAGGGTTCACCAAGTGGACTTGAGGCTAGAGAAAATTTTATTGTGAGAAGAACCTTATGTAATAAGGGAAGTGATGAGGAACTTGTTCTAAGAAGAAGACTTTTCAAGACTGGATGTAAGATGGCTGGAAAATGCTACAAGGTGATCATTGATAGTGGAAGTTCAAAAAATTTGGCATTAGAAGAGATGGTTATAAAGTTGCAATTGCAGAGGATGACACATCCTAAACCCTATCATGTTTTATGGATCAAAGATGAGCATAAGATATTGGTAAGTGAACAATGTATTGTGAAGCTCAAGATTGGACACTATTTTGATGAAGTTTTGTGGTATATTATGCCAATGGACTATTTTCATATTTTTTTGGGTAGATCTTGGAAATATGATAGATACACTATACATGATGAAAGATTGAACTAATATACTCTTTGGGCGAATGGGAGAAGTCAAATATTGTTGCCTCTGATTGAAAGTCTATATAAGGTTAATTGTATGACTATGAGAAATTGCATTGTTAATGGAAAGGAATTTGAAAAAGAAGTGAAGAAGAATCAAGTCTATGCTTCTATAATTCCTAGGAGGTCGAGTTGTACCAGTAGTAACAGAATGATAGAAAATAGTGGTGATCGAGTGATAGTAGAAACTAGTAGAGGATGAGTACCAGAAGGAATTGAAAACTTGTTGAGTACTAGGAGATTGTTGTAGAGGATATACCTGATGGTTTATCTCCTATGAGAAGTATAAGTCATTGCATGGATCTTATTCCTAGAGCTAGTTTTTTGAATAGAGAACCATATAGATTGACACCTATAGAGAATGAAGAATTTAATAGACAAGTGCATGAGTTGTTGCATAAAGGTTTGATCAAAGAAAGTTTGAGTCCATGTGTTTTACCTACTATATTAGCACCTAAGAAGAATGGAGAATGAAGGATGTGTACTAATTCTAGAGCTATTAACAAGATCACAATAAAACATAGGTTTCTTATGCTGAGCATGGATGACATAATGGATTGTTTGAGTGGAGAAAAGTATTTTACCAAGATTGATTTGAAGAGTAGTTATCATCAGATCAAAATTAGAGAAGGTGATGAATGGAAGACTACTTTCAAGGAAAAAGATGGTTTGTATGAATGACTGGTAATGCCTTTTGGTTTGACTAATGCACCTAGTACTTTCATGAGTTTGATGAATGAGGTTCTCAAAATATTTTTGGGTAAGCTTGTGATAGTTTATTTGGATGCTATTTTGATATTTTGTAAGACTAAGGAGGAACATCTTGAGCATTTTAGGAAAGTATTGTAGAGATTGAAAGAGGAGAAGTTAATGATTAACTTTAAAAAATGGTCTTTATTTGCAAGAGGATATTGTGTATTTGGGATTTGTGATTTTAGCTAATGGTTTGAGAATGGATCCCAAGAAGGTTAAGGAAATTTTGGAATGGCTTACACCTTAGAATGTGGGTGAGGTAAGATCATTTCATGGTTTGGCAAGTTTTAACAGGAAGTTTATAAAGAAATTTAGTTATGTTTGTAATGCTATGACTAAGACAATGAGGGGAGATAAAAAGGAGTTCAAGTGGACACATGAAGCTAATAAGAGTTATGAGACTTTGAAACAAAATCTTGCTGAGTTACCTGTATTAGATTTTCCTAATTTCAATAAGGTATTTCAAGTCGAATGTGATGTAAGTGGAAGTGCAATAAGAATTGTATTGAGTCAAGAAGGTAAACCTATTGCTTTATTTAGTGAGAAGTTGAATATGTAGAACAAGATTTTAGTGTGCAAGGAACATTAACATTAAAGAAAGCATTCACAAACTAAAACTTAATTCACATATATGCTTAGACAAAGAAAAGAAAACAAGAGATGCAAACCTCAAAGGATGAAGCACTTCATTGCTTTCTTGATTTTGTAGATGTTTCCTTTGATGTGGATGTATGCTCAAGATGCTCAAAGTTGCTTCAATGGTGAATAGGTAATGGAAAATTGGTAGCTTTGTGAGCTCTCAATTTGGCATTATAAGGGTAGGATTGATGGCTTTGGTTCTCAAAAGGGCATGGTAACTTTAGCTCAAAGATTGTTGATTGAAATGGCTTGGGATGGGATTCAATTTATAGGCTAAGGGGTAGAGGGATGGAGGGCTTAGATGCAAGGATGGATGAAGGCTTAAGGAGGGCTAGGATGCACTCAAAGGAGAGCACATAGATTGTGCTTGTTTAGCACCAATGGGAAGGTGACACTTGTCACAAGGAGGATGAGTGTGAGAGGGTAGGGTAAAGGGTTGGTTAAAGGCATGATGAGTGGGGTTGAGTATGTAAGAGAGATGTAAGAGGAATGAGTGTGGAAGAGGGAAGAGTGTGGAAGATGGATGTAAGAGTCATGAGTGGGCTTGTAAGAGTCTTTTATGGTTTGTAAGAGCACTCATGACTTGGTGGTTGGGATTTTTGAGGGGAGACTTTGGTTTGGATTAGGAAAGTCTTAAACTTGTTTAAGGAATGTGACAACATTAGGGGGTGGATTAGGCTTGGGTTTAGGATTAGATTAGAGATGTTAGAGATGTGCAAGTGGATGGCATTAATGAGGTGGGTGAGTTAGTGGCTAAGCTAGGTTAGTATGGGTGGATGGGGTGGATTAGGCTAAATGGAGGATTAGGGATAAGTTAGGGGTTTTTGGATTTGAGGATTTTATTTATCAAATAGGTTTATTTAATAAATGGGGATTTTTGGAATTAGATAGAAGAATAGGATTTAATTGATAAATAATAGGTTTATTTGATTTATCAATTAGGACTATAGATGATTAATTAAATTAATCAGCTAGGGATGGCAAAGGATTCATTAAATAAAAATTTAATTAATGATGCCTTTAGAGATGGCTAAATTAGATTACCAAAGCGGTGTAATCAAATTTAGGTGTCTACAAAATAATGCTAAAAGGAAGTATTTTTTGTATGATCAAGAGTTTTATGCTATTGTTTAAGCCTTGAAGAAGTGGACACATTATTTGATTCCTAAGGAGTTTGTGTTGTATACTAATCATAAATCTCTATAGTATTTGGGGAGTCAACATAAATTGAATCAAAGACATATTAAGTGGGTTGAATACTTGTAGAGTTTCACAGTTGTTATTAAGCATAAGAGTGGAGTCACTAATCGAGTTGCTGATGCATTGACCAAAAGATGTTCTTTGTTGACTGAGATGAAAGTTGAAGTTTGGTGAAGGACAAGTATTATTGGCCACAAATTTTTAAGGATTTTTGGAAGTTTGTAAAGAGTTGTGGAGTTTGTCAAGTTGCAAAAGGAGAAAGTCAAAATACTAGTTTGTATACACCTATTTCTATTCCTAAGAAACCTTGCAGTGATATTAGTATGGATTTTGTTCTTGGATTACCTAAAAGAGTAAAAGGGAAAGATTCCATATTTATTGTTGTGGATAGATTTTATAAGATGGATCATTTCATACCACATAAGTAGACATCAAATGCTGAGCATGTTGCTGAAATTTTCTTCAAAGATATTGTTAGATTGCATGGGTTACCAAGAAGTAATATTTCTGACAGAGATAGTAAGTTTGTTGGTTACTTTAGGAGAACTTTGTGGAAGAAGATGGGTACTAAGTTGAAGTTTAGTTCTACATTCCATCCACAAATAGATGGATAGAGAGAGGTTGTGAATATAATCTTGGGTAATTTGTTGAGATGTTTAGTTAGAGATAAACCATATAATTGGGAGCTTTTCATGGCCGAATTTACAAGGCAAAACCACAACTAATTTTTCTAGTTTTATTTAAAAAAAAGATAAAATTAAGGAACTCAGCTCTGATAGAATGTGATGCAATTAGGTTAACAATAATTATGTTGATAATTTCCCAATGCTCACATATGTTAGGGTCAAGTTATGGCCTAAGGACTAGGTTTTGATCTATATAAAGGTATGACTGTATATGCATTTTTTGTTTATTTTGAAGGTGAAATACAAATATAGATGATATAAATTAAGTATAAACCTAAACTTAAGGTTATGTTTTACATTTGTGAGGTATCATGTAAGATTCCTTCTGAACAAAGATTCACAATTACACTTCGTAAATGGGTATATTTAAATTGATTCATAGTCATGTTTGATCTTGAACCTTACATCTAAGGTATGTTTTAAAAATTATATGATATCCATGTTATAGGAAGTCTAGGAAGATGGTGCATATGAATTAGTGTCTTTTACTTATCATATTTACATATGTATAACTTTTTTCCTTTGATACTCATTACACAATGCAAATATAAATTAATAATTATAAATGTGTGTTTTGGTTGAATTATTGGATATTTTGGCTATCAATAACCTATGATATATGATATGTGAATGAAGGTTTCACCAAACTATTAGGACTTGAACCTATGTGGCATAGCTACTGAACAACAATTAGATAGATAAAGTACTTGTATTTTCTTACAACCTACAATTCCCTTACTAATTGATAATGTGTTTACATTGATTATTGGCCAAATTTCTTCTTCTCCTTTATTTTATTTTATTTTTAATTTATACTAATTGATTTGATATCCTTACTTAATAACTAAGCTATTGAGAATGTTTACTATCGAAATTACTAATTAGTAATCTAATATCTCATTTGCTAACATGAACCTACTAATTATCATAATCCATTAACTAATTACTTGACTTATAAAAATTTACACTACATTCATTGATATTACTACTACTAATTAATTATAGCTAACTCTACTAACTAAGTTCCTACCAAGAATCCCTAACCAATCACTAACCCCTAATAACCTATTAAATTTTATTGCTATTATCCATTATTTAAGTTTAATACTCTATCTACTAACTACATTTTATACAAACACTCATACCAACTAACACTTCTTACTAATGAGCAATCTAATGTAGGAGCATCCCAGGTTGCCTTGTAATCCTTCACTTTTGTTCATTCTACTAGTATTTGCCAAGTTTCAATTTCCATTCATTACCAAGGTCTAGTTGCTACCCAGTGCCAGTTGCTACCGAGCTCTTGTTACTATTGAGTGTCAGTTGCTATTGAGCTCCTATTACTAAGAATTTTTTAGTTACTATTGAGTACTAGTTGCTACCAAATTTTCAATTATTGTTGAGTACTAGTTACTACCGAGTTCTAGTGTGTGCCAAGTGAGCCTATTATTTGATGATGGTCAGTTCTTTCTTTGGCCAAGTTGTTTGTGTTTGGTTCTTAGTGTGAGCCAACTTGCATATTTAATTTCAATCATGAATTGAATGATAGCATTTTGTTTAGGGATGAGTGTTGACCATTTTAAGGTCGCCCTTTAAATTATGTAATGTTCTAGAGTCTTTTGTAAGCCATTTTGGAAAGTATAAATAGAGTACTTAGGCTTATGATAAAGGGGTAGAACTTAGAGGGTTTTGAAAGGTAGAATGCATATGTGTCTGGAAATACAAATTTGAAGTTGGATCATGGATCTGGAAGTTGCATTTTGTATCTGGCCATAACCCAAAAGGCCTTATAGCTAGGCATATATACTGATTACTTGATAAATCAATAAGTGCTTTCTCTTCTTCCTCCTTTGGTTATTGTTATTTATGTTGTGTTTCCACTGTGTTAACTCTTGCAAGGTGGTTTGGGGAGTTGGGTGTGCCTTTGGCCCTAGTTATTTCTTTCCTTCCTTACACCAAGTGGTATTAGAACTTGAGGTTCATCTATGTGGAGATTGGATTGTGTAGAGCCCTAAGTGAATTTGGTTGTGGCATAACAGATCCAATGATTAGAACTAAAACTTGTAGAGAATTACAATCTTCTAGAACCTAATTTGTAAAGATGGTTTGAGGTAGAGGAAATGCTAATAAAGCAAGATTAGATACATTGAGATAAATTATAGCCAAATTAGATGTTGTAGAGACATCATAGAGGAGAGGAACATATCTTGATGATGTGAGTGATGATGAAGCAATAGCACCAAACCCTAATCCAAAACCTAAAGAAGATCACGATGAGGCAAGGTTGTTGAGAGTATTATCCAGGGAAAATTCAAAGCCTTCCATAGAAGTTGTTCTTGATGATGGAAAGTTGGTTATCAATGTTGTGTTAGATTGGATCTCTAAAATGGAGAAGTTCTTTGAGTATGGAAACACTCTCGATGATAAGAAGGTGAAGATTGCAGTCACTAGGTTGAAAGGACATGCCTCACTATGGTGGGAACATTGGAAAATTGATAGAAAAAAGAGAAGAAAGGAGAAGATTAGAACTTGGGTGAAGATGGTGAAAAAAGTGAAGAAGAAATTCCTTCCTACTAATTACCAAGTTATCTTGTTGAGAAAGATGTAGAATTTGAGATAAAGAGACATGACTGTGAAGGAGTATACTAAGGAATTCTATACATTGGACATTAGATCTGGACATGTGGATGATGATGTTGAGAAAATTGCAAGGTACATAAATGGATTGAGATTTGCAATTCAAGATGAAAAAAGTTTTGTGAAATTAGAAAGTGTGGAAGAAGCATACCAATATGCCTTGAAAGCTGAGGAGATCTTGACAAGGAAGCATGAACAAAGACAAAGAGGTAGAGGTGGTAAATTCCAAAGAGGCAGAGGTAGATATTATGGAGAAGCTAGTAGATCTGACGATTATGTGCAAGATAAGGGAAAATATGAATGGAAGAATGATGAAAAAGGAAAGATCAAGTGGAAAGGTGGTGATTCTTACTAAGGAGGTACTGGTTCTTTCTAAGGAAGAGGTAATTCTTATTCTAGAGGTATATTTCATGGTACTTGTTTTAGATGTTGTAAGGAAGGGAATAGATCCTTTGAATGTAGATCTTGTGAAAGTGGGAAAGGTAATGGAAATCTTGTGATTCAAGAGACACTGAGGGTTCACCAAGTGGATCTGAGGCTAGAGAAAATATGATGGTGAGGAGAACCTTATGCAATAAGGGAAGTGATGACGAACCTGTCCTAAGGATAAGCCTTTTCAAAACTAGATGTAAGATGTCTAGAAAATGTTGCAAGGTAATCATTGACAATGGAAGTTCTACAAATTTGGCATCAGAAGAGTTGGTTACACAATTTCAATTGTAGAGGATGAAGCATTCTAAACCCTACCATGTTTCATGGATCAAAGATGAGCATAAGATATTGGTAAGTGAACAATGTATTGTAAAGTTCAAGATTGGGTATTACTTTGATGAAGTTCTAAGTGATATTATGCCCATGTATTATTGTCATATTTTATTGGGTAGACCTTGGGAATATGATAGATATGCTATACATGATGGAAGATTGAATCAATATACTCTTTGGGTGAATAGGAAAATAAAATATTGTTTCCTTTTATTGAAAGTCCAGATGAGGTTAATTGTACTACTGTGAAAATTTGCATGGTCAATGGGAGAAAATTTGAAAAAGAAATGAAATGGAACCAAGTTTTTTTTTCTATAATTCCTAGAGGACCAAGTTTTGGTAATAGTGATTGAGTGACAATAGAAACTGGTAGAAATTGAGTATCAATAGAAATTGAAACTTTGCTAAATGAATACAAGGATATTGTTACATAAGATATTCCTGATGGTTTATAACTAGTAAGGACTATAAGTCATTGTATGGATCTAATTCCTATAGCTAGTTTGTGAAATAAAGCACCATATAGATTTATACCTACTGAGAATGAAGAACTTAGTGGACGAGTGCTTGAGTTATTATAGAAAGGTTTGATCAGAGAAAGGCTAAGCCCATGTGATGTACCTACCATATTAGCACCTAAGAAGAATGGAGAATGTGTACTGATTCTAGAGCTATTAACAAGATCATAGTTAAATATAGGATTCCTATGCCAAGGATGGATGACATAATGGATTATTTAAGTGGAGAAAAGTATTTTACCAAGATTTATTTAAAGAGTAGCTATCATTAGATCAAAATAACAAAAGGAGATGAATGGAAAACTTTTTTCAAGACAAAAGACAGTTTGTATGAATGGTTGGTTATGCATTTTGGTTTGACTAATGCACCTAGTACTTTCATGAGGATAATGAATGAAGTTTTGAAAATATTCTTGGATAACTTTGTGATTGTTTATTTTGATGACATTTTGATGTTCAGGAAGACTAAGGAAGAACATGTTGAGCATGTTAGACAAGTATTGCAAAGATTGAAAGAGGAGAAGTTGATGATTAATCTGAAAAACTATTCTTTTATGCAAGAAGAGATTGTATATTTGAGATTTATAATTTTAGCTGATAGTTTGAAGATGGATCCTAAGAAGGTTAAAGCAATTTTGTAGTGGCCTACACCTAAAAATGTGAGTGAGGTAAGATCATTTCATGGTTTGGCTAGTTTTTATAGGAAGTTTATAAGGAATTCTAGTTATGTTTGTAATTCTATGACTAAGACAATGAGAGGAGATAAAAAGGAATTCAAGTGGACATGTGGAGCTGAAAATAGTTTTGAGACTTTGAAACAAAAGGTTGTTGAGCTAGCTCTATTGGCTTTACTTGATTTCAATAAGGTATTTCAAGTTGAATGTGATACTAGTGGTAGTGCAATAGGAGCTATATTGAGTCAAGAAGGTAAAACTATTGCTTTCTTTAGTGAGAAGCTGAATGATGCTAAAAGGAAGTATTCTATGTATGATCAAGATTTTTATGCTATTGTTCAAGCCTTGAATAAGTAGAGACATTATTTGATTCCTAAGGAGTTTGTGTTATATATTGATCATAAATCTTTATAGTACTTGGGAAGTCAACATAAATTGAATCAAAGACATATGAAGTGAGTTGAGTACTTGCAAAGTTTTACATTTTTTATCAAGCATAAGAGTGGAGTTACTAATAGAGTTGTTGATGAATTGAGAAGAAGATGTTCCTTGTTTATTGAAATGAAGGTTGAAGTTCTTAGTTTTGATGAAATGAAGGAGTTGTATGATACTGACCCTGATTTTTCTGAGACATAGAGAGAGTGCAAAGTACCAAATCTAATAGATCACATAAGTAAGTATGATGAATATTTTATTCATAAAGGTATGTTGTTTAAGGGAATTTAGTTATCCCTATAAGTTCTATGAGAGTTAATTTGATCAAGGAAAAGCATAGTGGTGGATTGGTTGGACATTTTGGAATTGATAAGACATTGAGTTTATTGAAGGAGAAGTATTATTGGCTACAAATGTAAAAGGATGTTCAAAAATGTGTAAAGAGTTATGGAATTTTTAAAGTTGCTAAAGGAGTAAGTCAAAATACTAGTTTGTATACACCTATTATTGTTCTTGAGAAACCTTGGAGTGTGAGCAATATGGATTTTATTCTTGGATTTCCAAAAATAGTGAAGGGGTATGATTCTATATTTGTTATTGTGGATGGATTTTCTAAAATGGCTCATTTCATACCATGTAAAAAGACATTAGATGCTAAGCATGTTGCTAAAATTTTCTTCAAAGTTATTGTGAGATTAGATGGATTACCAAGAAATATTATTTCTAACAGAGATAGTAAGTTTGTTAGTTATTTTTTAGAAGACTTTGTGTAGAAGATGGGTACTAAGTTAAGGTTTAGTTCTACATTCAATCTATAGATAGATGGATAGATAGAGGTTGTGAATAGAAGCTTGGGTAATTTTCTGAGATGTCTAGTTAAAGATAAGCCAAGTAATTGGGAGATGGTATTAGCACAAGCTGAGTTTTCATATAATAATTTTGTGAATAGGATTACATGGAAAAAACCTTTTGAGATTGTTATAGGAATGTAGCCTAGAGGAGTATCAGATTTGAGGGATGTTTCCGATGAAGAGAAGAGAAGCATTGTAGGAGAACAATTTGCAAATTTTATGGAGTCCTTGCATAAGGAAATAAAATTGAGGTTGGAACAAAGTAATCAGAAGCATAAAGAGAATGTTGATAAGTCTAGAAGACATCATGTTTTTCAAGTTGGTTGTGAGGTGATGGTTCATTTGAAGAAAGGAAGATTTTTTGTTGGAAGATATAGTAAATTGAATATGAAGAAGTTTGGATCTTGTACATCTTGAAGAAGTTTGATAGTGGTAATGCTTATGAAGTTGAGTTAACTTATGACATGGATATATCTCCTATAGTCAATGTTTCTGATTTATATAAGTATCATGAGTCAAATGATGAAGTTCTACTATCAGATTATTATCTTAAGAAGTAGATTGAAGAAATTGAAAAGGTATTGGATCAAAGGGTTGGTAAGAGCACAAGAGGAAAATATTACTATGATTATTTGGTGAAGTGGGAGGATATACCAGTTGAAGATGCTACATGGATCATTCAATTTGAGTTGGATTTAGCTCAGGTTGTGACACTTGCATGATTCAAGAGAATCATTTCTTCCAACCTTGGTTGTCTAATGCAGGAGCATCTTGGGTTTCCTTGCAATTGTGCACTTTTTTTCATTCTACCAGTATTTGTTGAGTTCCAATTTCCAGTCATTACCAAGTTCTAGTTGATACCAAGTTCTTGTTACTATCGAGTGCCAGTTGCTACCAATTTTTTGTTGCTACCAATTTTCTCGTTACTATCAAGTTGCTAATTACTGCTAAGTGCTAGTCACTGCCAAGTTCTAGTATGCGCCGAGTTATCCAATGTGTGTTGAACAAGCCTGCTATTTGTTGATGCTTAGTTCCTTATTTGTAAGAGTTTTCTATGTTTGGTTCTTAGTGGGAATCAACCTACGTATTTAATTTTAATCATGAATTTAACAATAGAATCTCATTTAGGGATGAGTGTTGACCATTTTGAGGTCGACCTTTCTATTATGTAATGTTCTAGAGTCTTCTGTAAGCCATTTTGGAAAGTATAAATAGAGTTCTTGGGGTTAGGATAAAGGGGCAAAACTTAGAGGGTTTTGAAAGGAGGAATGCATATTTTTCTGGAAATGTGAATTTGAAGCTGGATCATGGATCTAGAAGTTGTATTTTGTATTTGGCCATAACCTAGAAGGCCTTATAGTTGGGCATGTATACTAATTACTTGATGAATCAATAAGTATTTTCGCTTCTTTCTCCTTTGATTGTTGTTCTTTGTGTTGTGTTTCTGCTATGTTAACTCTTGCAAGGTGGTTTGGAGAGATGGGTGTGCCTTTGGCCCTAGTTATTTATTTCCCTCCTTGCAACGCAATCCTAATTATTAATAACTCCAATTTTCTTTTTAAATCTACCAAAACACACTTAATACTAACCTATTTCTTATCCCATGTACCCCACTTTGTATTTACTCTTAATTCCTGATCACTAGCTCCTAGCCACCCATACCCCTTTCATGTCACACATGTGTAGGTTAGCTACTCAAGAGGCACACATAGAGTATGAGGGTGTAGTTTTCAAGGACCCTTCTCTTGGACAACATGCAAATGATGGAACAACATATGAGAGTGATGGTTTGGTAAATGAAGTTGTGTTCCCAATGACAAGTGTACATTCCTTGAGGAGACGTAGTGGGGCTTTTGAGGTGAAGAGGTTTGAGGGGAGGTGGGGTCCATTTTCCCACCTTCCAAGTGTCCTTTGTTCATGGTGAAATTTTGCAATTGGTCTCGTATTGGCACATGATCATTTTTTTGGGATGCACCTTTTTTGGGGTTGGTCATCCTTTGATGGGCATAGTAAAATCAGTTTGACTTCCTCTTTTGTTTTTATTATTATGTTTGAGCATCCAATGGTTTTTATTTGACACTTGGTTATTAAAAAGAGAAGGGAAGTTATATTATATATACTTATATATCTTGAGTTCTCCTTTCCATGACTCTCATAGGTCAAATCATATTATTTCATGATCTTTTATTTAGGTGTTTCTTAAGAACTTCTTGTATTGCAATTTTCTAATACTAGTGTTAGATTTTTTATCTCCTATATCGAGTATCTCTAGGAATATAACATTGAATATTTTAATGGACTGTAATAGGGGTTGAGTGCATTTTCACTTCTCCATACAAAATCTAGAGAGAAAATATACATGTAGAGACTTATTTTCTCTTGTGGTTTATGCTTTATGATAGATTTTGTTTCCACTAGTTCACTTCCCTTGCTTTAATATTTTGTGATATGAGGGTGATTAAGTTATTGAGTTTAATGTCATCACTAACATTCTAATTAATGCATTATCTTCTAGATTCTATGAAAGTCTATTGGTTTATTTAATTTTAAAATTTATGAGTCATAATATACTATTTACATGCAACAATAAATTTGAATCTTGTAACACTTTGAGCAAGATCAACTATGAATTCAACTAGATTGTTCCTTTATAAATAAAATAAATATTTTTAATAAACTTTCTTTTGATCTAACTACATTATTGAAAATCATTACTTGATCAGAACATGGTAAGAATACAATTGATCATCTTGCAAAATTTCTACTATATGATTGAAGATTTAATGATGAGAAGAGGAAGTGAATTTGAAGGATAAGTAGAATATCCTTGTGGAGTAGAAAAGATATATTCAATTAGGAAGGATCAAGTACAAGATGGTAACCATTGTAGTAGTGCTCTAAATCTCCTAACAAAGTTGGCTTAACAACTATTTGCAAATCCTCTAACAAGGTGACAGTTCCATTGAATTGTTCTCAAGACCTCTAACAAGGCCACTCCTAATAGGGTGATTAAATCCTTTAATAGGGTCACACATAATAGTTTGTTTTGTAACCTTTAACAAGGTTGGCTCCTAACAGGGCTCACTTCAAAAGAGTGAAAACAATAACTAGTTGCATTTGGTGATTTTTCCCAAATTGGATTTCCATGTTAAATATTGGTGTCAAATGTGTTCATGCTATTTTCTTTTATGTGTTTGCAACTAAGTTAAATTAATGGTAATCATAGATAACATCTAAATGTTTATTTGTTAATAATTTATTGAACTAATCTAGTTATTACCAAGTTACAACATTCTGTGTGTTTACCAAGCTTCAGCAATATTCAATTATCTGTTTGCACTTTGTACTGACATCTAAGGAATTTGGGATTTATTTTTGTAGTAACTAATTCACCCCTCCCCTCTTAGTTACTCTTATATTTCCAAAAATTGGTATTAGAGATTTTGGTGCTTGCAGAGAAGGTTTCAAGGGCCTAAGCTAAAGATCAGGATGTCTTATAGAAGAGAGATTCCCAAGCTGAACATAAACAATTTTGTAGCATGGAAAGGACTAATGAGGTTACATCTAGCTACCATCAGTGATTAAAGTTGCAAATATTTTGATGCTGAATACAAAACTCCCACTCGAACATTATCAATTGAAGATATTGCTAAAAAAAAGAATAATAATATCATGATGATTGACATTACATCTACTCTCAGTTATGTTGAATTTGATGAGGTAAAGGATTGTTGAACTACTTTTGAAATGTGGAACAAACTAAAAGATATCTATGGAAGAGATGACAATGTAAGAAGAGCCAAAGGAAAAAGCCTTAGAGGAAAATTTGATCAAATGAGAATGAGAGAAGATGAAAACATTGCAAAATATGTAGAAAGAATCAAGGCCAGTGTAAGTGCAATCAAAGCATCCAGAGGAGATATTAAGGAGGAAATTGTTGTAAGTAAAGCACTTAGAACTCTTCTTCCTATTTATGCAATTATAGTGTCTACTATTCAAGAAAAGAGATGTGATCCAAATAACAAAATAGGCTTGGATGCTCAATTGGAAGATTGATAGCTTTTGAATTGGATAACTATGATAACTATGTTCCTACCGTAGAGAATATTGAATCTACATTTAAAGCTAAACTCACACTCAAAGAAAAGGGTAACAAATCAAAGTCCATTCAATTAGGAAGTGAAGAAGATTGAACATTAGAAGAAAGTTTAGATAGTGATCTTGAAGTTGTTGAAGCCCTACTTGCAAGGAAGTATTCCAAAGGCAGAGGAAAGTACAAAGGTAAAGTTCCCCTGATCTTCTTTTCTTGTGAAGAAGTTGGTCACATTGCTGCTAGATGTCCAAACAAGGAAAACAAGGATGAGAAGAAAATAAACAAGCATAAAGGTAAGAAAGACTCCAAGAACTACAATAAATTCAAGGATAAAGGTAAGAAATCTTGTTTTATAGTTAAAGATCTTGATAACAATGAAGATGAAATGGTATATATTATTGTGAATGATGAATCTGATGATGAAGGAGATAAGATGGCATTTATCTCTCATGTTAGCAAAAATGATATATGGATTATTAACAATGGCTACTCACATCATATGACTAGTGACAAAACAAAATTTGAGCATATGGAATATTATGATGGAGGTAGGGTAAGATTTGAAAATAATGAGCCTTGTAACATAAAAGGTAAAGGATGTATCTTGTTGACTAAAGAACTTGTAGGTGACAATGCTTATTGGGTTGAAGGACTAAAGCATAATATACTAAGTGTGGCACAATTGAATAACATTAGATTCAAGGTAGAATTCATGAATGGATAGGCCAAACTATTGGATGGGAAAGGAAATTTGGTTAGATCTGGCAAACAAACAAAAAGTAATCTATTTTATCTTGATCTTAGTGATTGTTCATGTTTTATTGCTCAAGTAAAGGGAAGCTAGTTATGGTACAAAAGGCTATGTCACGTGAATTTTGATAATCTAGTTAAAATAAGAAAACATGGAAGAGTAAGAGGTATTCTTAGTTTGAAGAAATCTAACATGGGTCTATGTGAGAATTGCCAAATTGGTAGGATGGGAAAGGCAAGCTTCAAAAGTAAAGACTATCAGTTAGAACAAGTCTTGGAAATTGTTCATATAGACTTATGTGGACCTATTGGAATAGAGAGTTATATTGGAAAATTTTTTTCATTCTTTTTGTTGATGACTACTCTAGAATGATGACAATAATGTATCTAAAGAAAAATCAAAAGCCTTTCAAAAATTCAAGTGGTATTTGGAAAGAATAGAGAAAGAAACTAGAAAGAAGTTGAAATTCTTAAGATTAGATAGAGGTGGTGAATTCATATTCCATGAATTCAATAATTTTTGCATTGAAAGAGGAATCAAAAGACAAGTATCAACCCCTAGTACACCACAGCAAAATGGCATAGCTGAAAAAAGGAATAGATCTATCATGGTCTATGCAAGAACACTGATGATTGAAAATAATGTTTCTGTCAAATACTGGAAGGAAGCTATTAGCACTATAGTTCATACCTTGAATAGAGTTCATTTGAAGAAAGATTCAAACAAAACACCTTATCAGCTATGTTATGGCAACAAACCTAATGTAAGTTACTTGAAAATATTTGGCAGAAAATGTTATATATTGACATAATCTAAAAAAGGAAAATTTGATGTAAAAGGTGATGAAGGCATATTTCTAGGATACTCCTATAGAAGTAAAGCATACATATGTTTGAATTTTTCTACTCACACAATTATAGAAAGTGCACATATTAGAATTGATGAATTTGTAAAAAAGAGTGAAGAAGAAAGCAACAAGGAACCTAAAGATTAAAAAATATTTGTTTACTATGAACCTAATACCCTACCAAATCTCTCTAAGAGAAAAGAAGCTTCATCTCCCAAGTCCCCCAAAAATTTAATAGTTATCGAGTTGTAGAGAGTGCAATCTGAGCTACAAGGACCCAAGTCATAATCAAAGGCTACCGAGCAAGTTCAAACCAAACCTGATGGACCTGAGTCATAGATAGAAGGACTCAAGCTTGAAAATAAAATTCGAAAAGAAGATGGTAGAGCTCATTCAAAGACCAAGGAGCCTATGTTAGCAAGATATGTTAGAAGGCATCATGCACCTGATCAGATCATTGGAGACAAATCAGATGGAACAATGACAAGAAGAAAATAAAAAAGTTACATGTTTACTTGCTGAATTTGAACCTAGAAGTGTTAAGGATGCTCTGAAAAATGAAATTTGGATTGAAGCAATGAATGAAGAAATAGAACAAATAAAAAAGAAAAAAACTTGGACTCTTGTTCCTAGACCCAAGGATAAAAATGTAATTGGTATACAAAGTGGGTATTTAGAAATAAGCTCAATGAAGATGGAAAAGTATCAAGAAACAAAGCAAGATTAGTGTGAAAAGGTTATTCTCAAGAAGAAGGTATTGACTATGGTGAGAAATTTTCTCCTATAGCAAGACTAGAAGATGTTAAAACTTTGCTAGCATATGCAACACATAAAAGATTTAAAGTATATCAAATATATGTAAAATTTGCATTCTTGAATGGAATTCTTGATGAGGAAGTCTACATTGAGCAACCAGAAGGTTTTGTAGATCCTAGCAAAAGAGACATGGTTTGAAAATTACACAAAGCATTATATGGTCTTAAACAAGCCCCTAGAGCTTGGTATGAAAGACTACATAATTACTTGGTATAGATTGGTTTTCAAAGGACAAATGATAATAGTAGTCTGTATATCAAAGAAGGACTACATAAGAAGATTGTGTTGGCAGAAATATTTATTAATGATACTCTATTTATAGAAAATGATGACTTATACAAAGAATTCTTAGAAGAAATGAGTAAAGAATTTGAGATGTCCATGTTTGGTGAAATGAAATTCTTTATTGGATTGCAAATACAACAAAAAAAAAGATGGTATCTACATCACTCAATCCAAGTATATCAAGGAGATACCAAATAAATTTGGAATGGAAGATTGAAAACTTGTTGGAACCCCTATGTCTACTAGACATAAGCTCTCCAAAAGTGATGATTCCAAAGAAGTAGATAAGACCACATATAAATAAATGATTGGAAAATTGTAGTATATAGTACACACAAGGCCTGATATTACTCTAGTAGTTGGAATAGTAGCAATATTCTCAGCAAATCCTAGAGAAAATCACATGATGGCAATCAAGAGAATCATGAGATATCTAAAATGTACTAAAGACTATGGCTTATGGTAAAAACTTGGAGGTGATTTGGACTTGAAAGTATTACTGATGTTGATTGGATAGAAAGTCTTGATGACAAAAAAAGCACTAGTAGTGGAGCATTCTTTGTTTGTAAAAGACTACTATCTTGGACAAGCAAGAAAAAATATTGTACATCTCAATCCACAACAGAGGCAAAATATGTAGCAGCAATAGTCAATTGTTCTAACATTGTTTGGTTCAAACAACTGTTGGAAGGAATGAAGATAGAGATCAAAGATCTAGTAGTCATATATTGTGATAACACTAGCGCAATTAACATACCAAAGAATCTAGTAATGCATTCCAAAACAAAGCATATTGCTATAAAATATCATTTATTACGAGAATTAGTGCAGAATAAAGAAGTTAGATTGGAATATGTCAATACAAAAGAACAAATTGCAGACACATTCACCAAGCCATTACCTAAGGATGCATTTCTATATCTAAGAGGTAAGCTAGAGGTCATTCCCCTATCTGAAATTCACTAAATGAATTTTAGTGAATGCATCAACCAGAAACTATTGAAGATTAATAAGTTGGTGCAAAATTGGCATGGGCAAATTGCAGATGAATAAGTACTTAAGGTAAATTGGTATTTATATAATTATTATCTTTGGCATGTGTTGTCAAAGAGGGAGAAGTCTACTATCATATCTCTAAGAATTTTTTGGAACTAGAATAAAGTAAGGAACCAAATGTTGTTTAGTGTGGAGCCTGATCAGTCCCCAAGTGGGAGATTGTTAGATTATGGTGAATGATCAGGAAAGTACTCTACATACTTCATAATTAGTGGGCCATGGCCGATGTTGTAGCTGACATATTATGGCCAACATGTTGTAACCCTAAAACAAATAAAATACTTGTATAAAAGGGTTTAGGGTTAGGTATTTTTCATTATGTTGTGATGCAAAATTGCTTCTTGTGGCGGTATTGAGCTATAAGGGATTATAGACTATAATCAGGTTGTAATCACTGGATTGTAATAAGATCAAACTTGTTGTTTGGTGGATGTAGCCTAGGGATTGGGTGAACCACATTAAATCTTGGTGCCTTGTGTTCATTTCTGTGTGATTTATTATTTTTCCTTTATTGGTTACATTTGCATGTAGTTTTTATTTCTGTCTGTGGTTTATCCTAACAAGTGGTATCAAGGCAAGGTTGTCTTTCAGTTATTCTCTGTAAGAAAGTCTCATGGTTAAGTGGGAGTCTCATGGTTGAGTGGGAGCGATGGCAGATGAGGGTAAGCTGAGGGTTGATAGGTTTAATGGGTAGAACTTCCAGTTATGGAAGATGCAAATGGAAGACTATCTATATCAAAAGGATTTATGGAAGCCATTGGAAAGCAAAGCCAAGAATCAAGGAACTATGTCAGAAGCTGAATGGGATCTTTTGGACAAAAAGACACTCGGAAGCATTTGGTTATGCTTGGCACTATCAGTGGCATTTAATATTGAAAAAGCAAAGATGATAGAAGATTTGATGAAAACCCTAGCGACACTGTATGAAAAGCCCTCCGCTTCAAACAAGGTATTTCTAATGAAGCATTTATTTAATATGAAAATGGCAGAAGGTGGATCTGTTGCAGATCATTTAAATGAGTTTAATACTATTACTAGTTAGTTATCTTCTATGGGTATCAATTTTGATGAAGAAATTAGGGCTCTCTTGATTTTGTGTTCTTTGCATGAAAGCTGGAATGGCTTGGTAATGGCGGTCAGTAATTCTATTCCTAAATCTAGTACCCTAAAATATGATGATGTGATCGGTGTTGTTTTGAGTGAGGAAACTCATAGAAAATCCTTAGGTGGATCTACATCAAGAAGTGCTTTGAATGCACAAATTAGGGCTAGAATGATTGAGAGAGGAAGTAAATCAAGAGGAAAGTCAAAGGGGAAGAGGTCTCAATCGAGAGGACCAAATGATTGCTAGTACTATGGGAAACCAGGGCACAAAAAGAAAGATTGCTAGAATTGAAAGAAAAATGAAGGAGATAAATCAGATCGAGACAAGGAGGAAAATGTGGTAAGTAACAAATCCAAAGAGGATGCTTTGCTTCTATCTTTAGAAAGTGTTGATGATTCATGGGTTTTAGATTCTGGTGCTTCATTTCATGCTACACCTCATAGAGGTTATTTCATTAATTATGTCCAAGGGGATTTTGGGCTTTTTTATTTGGGGAATAGTGAACCCTATCAAATTGTTGGAAAGGGAAAAATTAAGATTAAGTTGCAGAATGGGAATCATTGGCCACTACATGAGGTAAGACATGTTCCAAGGCTGAGTAGGAATTTAATTTTAGTGGGGCAACTTGGTGATGAGGGTTGTGTAGTTACTTTTAATGACAAAAATTGGAAGGTTTCAAAAGGTTCCCTTGTAGTAGCAAAAGGTGTGAAAGTAGGCACCTTATATCTTTGTATAGGTCATATTGTTCCTTCTACTTTGATTGTTTTAGAGAAAAATGAATGTTCAGGAACAATTGTTGCAGTTGAGTAGGGAGAACAAATTATTGCTATAGATTCTGATACAACACTATGGCACAACAGACTTGAGCACATGAGTGAGAAAGGTATGAAAGTACTTCATTCAAAGAAAGTTTTACTAGGTCTAAAATGTGTTAATATGGATTTCTCTGAAAGTTGTGTGTATGGAAAACAAAAGAGAGTGAGTTTTGTAAAGACTAGGAAGGAAAACAAAAAGGAGAAATTAGAGCTTGTGCATACAGATGTATGGGGACCAGCTCAGGTATCTTCCCTTGGTGGCTCTCATTATTATGTTACATTTATTGATGACACAACTAGAAAAGTATGGGTTTATTTCCTTAGACAGAAATTTGATGTATTTTAAACTTTTAAGAAATGGAAATGCTTGGTTGAAAATGAGACTAGTAAGAAATTAAAATATCTTAGATCTGATAATGGTGGTGAGTATTGCAGTCATGAACTTGAAGATTATTGCTCCACTAATGGTATTCGTAGATAGAAAACTATTCCAAGGACTCCATAGGAAAATGGAGTGGTTGAACGCATGAACAGGACTATAATGGAGCACGCAAGGAGAATGAGGTTACATGCTGGGTTGCTCTTACACATGTGGGTGGAGGCTATCAATATTGTAGTTTATTTGATTAATAGAGGTCCCTCTACTCCTTTGGGCTATGGTATTCCAGAGGAGGCATGGACTGGTAAGAAGGTGAGTTATTCTTTTCTCAAGACCTTCAGTTGTGAATCTTTTGCTCATATAGACTCTGAAAATAGAACCAAGCTAGAAGCTAAATGTAAGAAATGTGTCTTTGTTGGATATGGCATTAATGAATTTGGTTATAGACTTTGGGATTTTTAAAATCATAAAATTGTTAGAAGTCAGGATGTCATATTCAATGCGAAAGTGTTGTACAAAGATCTGTTGTAGCAACATGAGAAGAAAGAAGATGATTATGTAGTGTTGGATGATACTCTAAAAGTTGATGTTCTAGCCATTCCTCATGATGTGCAAAAATTGCAACAAAAAATACAACACACACCAGTGAATGTTAGATGGTCAATGAGGCAAATTAGACCTCCACAAAGATTTTCTCCCTCTTTGTATTCTATTTTACTTACTGATGCTGGTGAACCTGAAATTTATGATGAAGCTATGCAGGTGGATACTAAGATTCAGTTGGAGTCTGCAATGAAAGATGAAATGGACTCTTTGTTGAAGAATAAGACATGGGATCTATGCAAGTTGCCTACAGGTAAAAAGACTTTACAGAATAAGTGGGTTTATAGGTTGAAAGAAGAGGAAGGAGGTAAGAAAAGATTTAAGGCTAGGTTAGTTGTAAAAGGATTTGCACAAAAAAAGGGAATTGATTTTGATGAGATATTTTCTCCTATTGTTAAAATGACTTCTATCCATACCATTTTAAGTCTTGTGGCTACTAAAGATTTGCATTTAGAGTAGTTGGATGTTAAAATAACCTTTCTTCATGGTGATTTGGATGAAGAAATATATGGCTTACCCATTGGGATTTGAGGTCAAAGGTAAGGAGAACTTAGTGTGCAAATTGAAGAAAAGTTTATATGGCTTGAAGCAAGCACCTCGGCAATGGTATCTGAAATTTGACAGGTTTATACATGACCATGGCTATAACAGGTGTCATTTAGATTATTGTGTTTATTTTAAGAGGTTGGATGATGATAGCCACATTATTTTATGTTTATATGTTGATGATATGCTTGTAGCTAGGTCTAACATGGATCATATTAAGGGGTTGAAAAGCTAGTTGGCACATGCATTTGCTATGAAGGATTTGGGGGAAGCAAAAAAAATCCTTGGTATAAAGATTTGCAGAGATAGGAAGAACAAAACATTGATGCTATCTCAGGCTGATTATGTTGAGAAGGTGTTGTAACATTTCTCTATGGAGAATGCTAAATCTGTTAGCACACCTTTACCTGGTCATTTGAAATTGACTAAGGAGATGTGTCCTAAGACACATGAAGAGGAGGATAAGATGTCCAAGGTACCCTATGCTTCAATTGTAGGACGCTTGATGTATGCTATGGTATGCACTAGGCCAGATATTGCCCATGCAGTGGGAGTTGTTAGCAAGTATATGAGTCATCCAGGATTTTAGCATTGGAATGTTGTCAAGTGGATTCTCAAATATTTGAGAGGAACATTCAATAAGTGTTTACACTTTGGGGGCTCTACCACTAATTTACAGGGCTATGTTGACTCAAATTTGATAGGGAATATTGATACCAAGCGGAGTACTATAGGTTATGTCTTTACTATTGGTGGGGCAGCCGTGAGTTGGGTTTCTAGATTACAGAAGATTAATGCTCTATCCACTACAGAGGCATAGTATCTTGCTACTACAGAGGTAGCCAAGGGGATGATATGGCTTTAGTTGTTCTTGGAATAATTGAGACATCTTAAGAAGGATAATTATTTGTTCATAGATAGTCAACGTGCCATTCATCTTGCAAAGAATTCAGCTCTGCATTCTAAGACCAAACACATATAGTTGCGGTACCATTTCATTCGGTCAGTTTTAGAGGATGGATAGTTAAAGTTGGAGAAGATCCATACAAATGACAATCCAGCAGATATGTTGACAAAGGTTATAACAAGGGAGAAGCTAAACTCCTCTTCAGCTTTGATTGGTCTTTTAGACTAAACATGAATCAAAGAACAACAGAGTCTAGGGTGGTTTGATCTAGTGGGAGCCCCATGTGGTAGTGGTATTGCTATAGGATTAGTCTCCAAGTGGGATATTATTATTTAGTGTGGAGCTTGATCAGTCCCCAAGTGGGAGATTGTTAGATTATGGTGACTGATGAGGAAAGTACTATACATACTTCATAAAAAAAAAAATTTTGGCCATGGCCGATGTTGTAGCTGACATATTATGGCTAACATATGGTTGACATGTTGTAACCCTAAAATGAATAAAATACTTGTATAAAAGGGTTTAGGGTTAGGTATTTTTCATTATGTTGTGATGCAAAATTGCTTCTTGTGGCGGTATTGAGCTGTAAGGGATTACAGACTGTAATCAGGTTGTAATCACTGGATTGTAATAAGATCGGACTTGCTTTTTGGTGGACATAGCCCAGGGATTTGGTGAACCACATTAAATCTTGGTGCCTTGTGTTCATTTCTATGTGATTTATTAATTTTCTATTATTGGTTACATTTTCATGTAGCTTTTATTTCTGTCTGTGGTTTATCCTAACACCAAAGAGGGAGAAGTTTTCCAAAGAAGAAGTTTTTTGAAAGAGAGAGAAAGTTTTGAATGAATTTGGTAGCAGCTATTGTAGATAGAATCCATTGAAAGGAAGAGCTCATACTAACAGAGGAAGTTCTCAACGCCAAATCCAAAATTTCATTGTGCTATGACATGTTGTATTGCCATCAATGCCAAAGAGGGATATTGTTGGATATAATTGATTAATTGTTTGTTCTCTTCAATGTTACACAAATGTCATATCATTATTATTTAGTATATGTTGAGCTCACTTAGATAGTGAAGATAGTTCTTAGTGTCTACCGTGCATTCCCGTGTTTTCCTAGTTTAGAAGGTAGTGTCTATGGAGTTCACTCAGGTGTCAAAGGAAAAGTTGTAGAAAAAGTGAGTGTTAACTAAGCTCACTCAGTTAATGAAGGAAATTTGTATGGAACCAGTGCTAATCACTTGGTTGCCAAAGGATTTTCACAAGTTTTTAGTGTTAAACAAGCTTCTGTTGGTTAACAATGGAAATTGTTTCTAAGTTAGTCTCTATTGAGCTAGGTTGGCCAATGAATGATTTTATTATTTTGGCATATTAAACTTAATTGATTTATCTATTAATTCAAACCAATAGAGGTGATGAATATTGATTATTCTAAGTTGTATCTGAGATGACTTGACAAAGTGAAAGATATAAGTATAAGGTCAAGTTTTGATTTCAAAGTGCACAAGTGATGATGATATCATTGAATATTTAATGATGAGAAGAGTACGTGAATTTGAAGGATAAGTAGAATATCTTTGTAGAGCAGAAAATATATATTTGATTAGGAAGGATCAAGTATAAGCTAGAATAGAGATTTGTAATGAGAAAATTAATTGCATTCAAATTAGGTCATCTCATTCCTGCTCTCTAACCATTGTAGCAGTGATCTAAATCTCCTAACATAGTTAGCTTAACATCTATTTGTAAATCCTTTAATAAGGTGGAAATTCCATTAAATTGTTCTCAAAACCTTGAACAAGGCCATTCCTAATGGGGCGATTAAATCCTTTAATAGGGTCACACCTAAAAATGTCTTTTGTAACCTTTAATAGGGTTGGCTCCTAACATGGCTCACTTCAAAAGATTGAAAATAGTAACTAGCTACATTTGGTGGTTTTTCTCAAATTGGGTTTCCACATTAAATCTTGGTGTCAAATGTGTTCATGCTATTTTCTTTTATGTTTTTGAAACTAAGTTAAAGTAATGATAATCACAGATAACATCTAAAAGCTTATTTGGTAATCATTTACCGAGCTGATCTAGTTATTACTGAGTTACAACATTTTGTGTGGTTACCAAGCTTCAGTAGTATTCAATTATCTATTTGCACTTTGTATTGACATCTAAGTGATTTGGAATTTATTTTTGTAGTAACTGATTCACCCCTCCCTTCTCAGTTACTCCTCTTATATTTCCAACAAAAATATTCAAATCTTGTGTATCAGAATGCAAGTAAGATATGTATGCTCTGACAAGTCAGGGTGAGGCCTCATAGAGCTGGGGTTGGAAGAAGTTGAATTTGCATACAATAATTCTATGAATAGGAGTATAGGGAAAAAAAAAATTTAGATTATTATTGGAATGCAGCCTAGAGGAATATCAGAGTTGAGAGATGTTGCTGGTGAAGAAAAGAGAAATGATGCAGGGGAAGAATTTTTTGATTTTATGGATTCTTTGCATAAGGAAGTGAAGTTGAGGTTGGAACAAAGTTATCAGAAGTATAAGGAGATTTCTCATAAGTCTAGAAGACATCAAGATTTTGAAGTTGGTGAAAAAGTGATGGTTCATTTGAAGAAAGGTAGATTTCCTAGTGGAACATATAATAAGCTAAAGATGAAGAAGTTTTGACCTTGTGAGATCTTGAGGAAGTTTGAAAGTGGTAATACTGATTGAGTTACTTGATGAAATGGATATATCTCCTATATTCAATGTTGCTAATTTTTATAAGTATTATGAGATAGATAATGAAGTTGGTGTATTAGATGATTGTCCTATGAAGTAGATTGAAGACATTGAAAATGTATTTGTTGGAATACTTTAAAGTAACTGAGGGGGGGTGTGAATCAACTATCCTAGATCTAGATGTATAAATAAAATTTTGCATAGCTTAGTGAGCCCATAAAATAGTTATACCCATGCATGCATCCATTAAGAATATGCAATCCCTAAAACTTTGAGGTTGCTATCAAATCAACTTGTAGAAATTTAAAGCATGAAACATAATAGATTCATCAGCACACTTGACACAATGATTTACATGGAAACCCAATTTGGGAAAAACCATCAGTAACATGCTACTTCTTTTCACTCTTCTAAAGTGATGCCCTATGAAAGACCAACCCTGTTAAAGGTTATAATACACACTATTAAATTTGACCCAGCTAAGGGATTTCAATCACCCTATTAGAAGTGAGCCTTGTCAGAGGACTTTAGGCCATTCACTTAGAATGCCACCTGGTTAAAGGAATTTTGAATGAATTTTAGGTCAACCTTAATCCAAAGGATTTACCCTAGACTGATACAATTGTTAGAGAGTAACGATAGAGCTTTGATCTAATAAAACTTACAACTTCTCTTGTAGATTATAGATCTCTATTCAGTCCTCAATTCTACTTGGCTTTCATACTTTGTAGTTCTAACAACTTTTTCACCCTTCAAGCATTCATCTTCTTAAGCCTTATTTCTTAGTATGCAAATGCAGTCACCTTTTAGGTCACTTAATGAAGCAAAACCCTTTTTCATACTTCACCACTTTGCTTCTGACCAGCCATTCCTATAAATAGGAAATTAAGATACTTTGTCATTTTCCATCATCCATTTTAGGGTTCAGATGGATTAGGTATGATACAATGTATCTAACCCTTATTTTTTATCTCTTCTAGAAACATTTCCTAGAATTTATTTGAAATCACCTCAAAATGGTTTACATCAATTTCTGTGCCACTAGCTCATAAAACTTATCTTCATCCTAGTTCAAAAGTTTCAAGAAAATAAACTTGTTAGCATAGATTTGATGAATATTCAATCTTTAGCATAGTGCAACAACTCAACATTATTAGCCTTCTGATGCTTGACACATACTACGCTACTCAACATCAACTGTAAAATCACTCAGCATCAACTAAAGTTTATTGATGCTCGACATCAACTAAACTTTACTTAGCATCAACTTTCTTGCTCGATATCCACTAGAATTTGCTTTCACTCATCTCCAACTAACTTTCTTCTTAGCTTGCACTAAATTTTCTCGGTACCTATTGTCCACTCAGTGAAGCTTGGTAGACAAACTTTGTGTAACTTGTTCTTCTAAACTTTCTAAGTGTAGCCAGCATTTGTAACCTTAAGTAGATTATCAATACATCATGTCATCACTGTCTTAACTGATCCTTGTACTTCATTACATAATTATAACTCAGCCTTTCCTATAGGTTCCATTGTTACCTCTTATTGATCAAATCCTCTTCATCAATCAACTAAGTGATAGTACTTGAATCTTATATGTAATTGCCTTACTAACAAATAGCAGGGTTAACATTAGTGACAAAAAAATTATTGAAACACATAGTCTACTTCAACAATCTCCTTCTTTCAATAATCTATCTCAATAATGATCTTTTCAATCATATCTCAAGAGTATTGGGTCAAATAATTGGTAGAAGCACAAGAGAAAAAGATTACTATGAGTATTTGGTGAATTGGAAGAACAAACCAGTTGAAGATGCTACATGGATTTCCCAATCCGAGTTGGATTTTTCTTAGGTAGTGCTAGTTCCAAGATTTAAGAGAATCATTTATTTCAAACTTGTTTGTCTAATATATGAGAATTCTAGGTTGCATTCGAATCTTGGGTTGCATTGTTATCCTGCATGCTTTTCATGTTTCTCCATTGTTGTTGAGTTCATAGTGTCTGCCAAGTTGTAGTGCCAAGCATTATCAAGTTCCTAGTATATGTCGAGTTCCTATTGGTGCTGAGTTCCAATATATGCCAAGCATTTTTTAGTGATAGTATTTGTCTTAGTCCTTCTTTGATTGATTTTTTTATGTATGGTTATAATTTGGGCTGACTTTTCTTGGATTTAATTTTGGTATTTGTGTTTAATAATTATTGCTAGCCAGCTTGTGGTTGTGCATGCATTTACTATAGGATTTAATTTTTGTAATAGGCTAACTTGTGGCCACACAAGTATTTAAGGAGGTCTAGGATCAATTTTTAGAAAAGAGGAAGAGTTAGTAGCAGTTAGTGAGAGAGAAGGGATAGTGTTGTCTAGAAAGTTAGAATGGAAAGATCATCATTGATGATTAAAGTTTGAATTGTATTGTTGGCCATAACCCAAAAGGCCCCACAGTTGGGCATGTATGTTTATAATTTGATGAATCAATAAGTATTTTTCTCTTGTATCTCATTTGGTTGTTATTCTCTACGTTGTATTTCTATCGTGTTTACTCTTGTAGGTGGCTTTAGTAGTTGGGTATGCCTTTGGACCTAGTTTCCATTAGTCTCCCCACATCAAAATGTGTAAAAACCTCTATAACAAAATAAAAAATAGTTAAATTTCATGTCCATGTCAACATGAAATTGTGTACCTCAAATTTTGTAACATTTCATACTTTTATGTTCTCTCTATGTTACTCAACACTCACTATTTCTAATGTTTGGTCATAATTGTTATCTCTATTATTGCTTAGCCTTAACTATGATTAGATCATTCTACAAAACTTGGCATCAATGTGATCTTACTTCTCAACATTCACTAGGCTTGACTTGTATTAAAAATACTAGATGACCAAAGAATTGATCAACTTCTATAGAGCTTGACATATAGATAATTAGTTACAAGACTTTACATGACTCAACCTATATAGAGTAGCTTGGTCATAATGATGACAATCTAACTCTGCCTTATATATGACTAAGTTTTTGACACTAATACAAAAAAGACTTAGAGATATCAACATAAAAATGGTTCTAAAATTAAGAGTGATATCTAATTGAATATTCCCATTTGTGTCACTTTATTTCCTTGTCTTTGATCTAAGACTATAAAAGACAGCATATAACTTAGAAATATAGCTAATCTTGAGTTGACAATTATGCTTAACATGGGTAGCACCATCTTTAAATTACCATTTCTACAACTCATTTAATTTAGTAAGCCTAAATCCAATTATATAATTCTCAACATGGTAGAGGGGATTCATAAACCTTTGGGGCTTCTTGGAACTCACATTTAATGGTAAATAGTATTTCATTAGTTTTCTTAACCTTATTCATCATCCTACATGTGACATAAATACTTATATCAATCATTGATTATTTACTTTCTATATTTTTAAAGGTTATTAGTCCTTAAGTGTCACATCTCGATTGTTGACTAGCCTAGTTACTTACTTATGTAGCGATCAGGTCAACTTTGACCAGCCAACCTTTGTTTGAACATGGATTAAGTAAACTTAAGTTGATTATCTTATTGAATTTTGAAGCATTAATTAGTGTAATTTAAGTGATTAATTGATGCATAAATGTTGTTATAGTGATGTCACTTTTTCTTTTCTTATATGATACTACTATGATTATTCATGATATGATGTTCATGATAATGTTAATATTTTATTTCAATATCTAATTACTTGATTATGATGGATACTGAATTTTTTTTGTTGCAAGTGTCTTAGTGGTTACAGGATTTGACAAGACAAGAGTGTGATCAAGGTAGAGAGGGTTACCCTCTCGGAAGGGGATGAATCAGATCATTTTACACAAGACACAAACATAAACCACTTAGGAACATTATATGTTGATTTTAATTTATATCTCATTTTACTTCTCCCTAAATTCCTTAAAGAAACTCTAATGAATAATTTTATATGGTGATTTGAATCAAGATGGAAAATCAAATAGAAAAATTATATATATGTATATATATACATAAACATATATGGTGTATATACATACATACATACATACATACATATGTTGGATACAATCATTTAATTGTATGCTATCTTTGATGCTACACAAATGTCAAGTATATACTAAGAAATTAGTATATGCCAAGCTCACTTGGAATTCAAAGGATGTTACAGTGTATGAAAAGTATATCAACATTAACCAAGTTTAGAGCGAGTGTTAACGAAGCTCAGTTGGCTACCAAAGGGAGTTTGTAGGAAGACAATGTTTACCGAGTTCACTTGGCAAACAAAGAAAAGTTGGCATGGAAAAGTGTTAACCAAGCTCACTTTGTTGCCAAATGAAGTTTGAAGGAAAATAATTTCTGAGTTAGTGTTGACCGAGTTGGATTAGCTAATGAAGGATTTTCCTATATCAATTTTGTTGGTTAGTTCTAGCTGACTCATGTGATGAATTTCATTTTTTTGAAATCATATTCAAGTTAACTTCACAAGGTAAAACATATAAGTATAAGGTCAAGTTGAGGATTTAATTATAAGAGAAAGAGAAGAAGAAGCATGGGACTGAAAAGATAAATCAAGGAATCAAATTGATTGAGCTAAAAAGAACATTCTAATCAAGAAGGATCAAGTAGTCAAGCTAGAAAAAAGATCTAAAATTAGAAAATACAATTTGCATCAATAATCAGGTCATATCATTGTTACTCTCTAATAACTGTAGCAGTGAATCAAATCTCCTAATGGAGTTAGCTTAACAACTATTTGCAAAATCCTCTAATAAGATGTCATTTCTAAATTGAAGTGTCTAAAGATCTCTAACAAGGCCATTCCTAATAGGGTGAACTAAATCCTTTCACTAGTAAATTTTGACCCAAATTTCAACAAATTTTAGTCAAAATTTCAACCCACGTTGGTCGAAAGTGCAACCAAGTAGTACATCACAATTTTTCTCATCCAAAAATGTTGACTAACCTTCTAGTTGGTCAAAATTTCAACAAATTCTTTGGTCAAATTTTTTTATTTCTTCTGAGACTAATTTGTCATTATTGGTCGAAATTGCGACCAAATCTTGGTGGAAAATTTCCAGGAATTGGTCAAAGTTTTGACCAATTCTGGCCCATCCAATGACCAGGATGCCATGGTCATGACCAAAGGATATGTCAAAATTTTGACCAATTCTTGGTGGAAAAATTTCAAGAATTGGTCAAAATTTTGATCAATTCTGGTCCATCCCACGACCAGGATGCCATGGTCATGACCAAAGGATTGGTCAAAATTTTGACCAAATCTTGGTGCAAAATTTCCAAGAATTGGTCAAAATTTTGAATAATTTTGGCCCATTCCATGACCAGGATGCCATGGTCATGACCAAAGGATTGGTCAAAATTTTGACCAAATCTTGGTGAAAAATCTTGAAGAGTTAGTCAAAATTTCAACCAAACTAATTTGTTTTAGAAAAAATACAGTGGGTTGTAGTGATATTGATTACCATCAATATGCTATGTAGCTACTATAAATTTTTTCCATGTGCATGAATCTCCCAACAAATGCCTACCTATGGACTCTCTCTTAGATCATCTTCTGCGATCAATTAACTAGCATAATATTGGGAGAGGCTTGGTAGTGGTTTCCATTCTATAGCACGTCTATTCAACAATTTTGAATTTAATCTAATGGTGAGCCCTCATCTAGAATTAGGTGGCTTCTTGGTGCTTTATAAATTTGTTATGAACCTATTGTGGCTAATGGGAGATTTGACAACAAAAGCTCTTAGTGACCCTCCAATAGAATCAGTGCTAGTGTTCAAAAAAGACACGTTTTCCAAATTTTGAGTATTGGCATTAGAATCTTTTCTATTAGAGGGTAATGAAGCATCCGAATTGCTATGTGAGGGCTACCCAAACTCATCTCTATGCAAATTCATTGGCACAAGTTGTTGAATGGTTCAATAGTAGTTATCATTCAAATGTGTCATTGTGGTTTCTTAGAAAGCAATCTGAAGGATGAGTCATCATCTAGCAATTAGGCTACTTATCACAAGTGATGAGGGAGATTTTGTTATAAAAATCTCCCTATGGCCATCAAATAGAGCCATTTCCAAGAATGCGCAACCTATTTCTATGCATGACTCCCTAAAGATGCTTTTCTTTCTCACTCCATTGGCACAAATTCAGGAATGTGGTTTGATAGCAATTTTTGTTCTAGTGTGTCATTGTAGTGATCTAGAAAGTAATGTTAATGGTGGAGCTTGCATCTAGAACTTGGGATGTTTGTGCAAGTGAGTAGGGGAGCTTCTATTCTGTAAGCCTAGTCAGAAGGAGTAGAGCTATTGGCACCATCACCAACCATAGATGAATCATTAGGAGAAAAGTCTAAATCCACAAACCATTAGGGGCATTGAGTTTAATATTCTTAGGGAGGCCCTTCAAAAAATCAACCACCATTAGGATGCACATGAAGATCTTTCATGATAGCAAGGTTTTAGCATAAATGGAATCATTATTGTGATAATCTCCAAAATTCAAATTCTCACTGGATCACTGCATCCATAGGTTAGGTGTCTTCATTGGGTTGACATATTTCCAAGACATGTTTCTTCATGGGACTATTGTGCTCATAGGTTGTAGGCTCTCACTTGATTTTAATAAGAGCTCATCTTGTTGACTAAGGTGCATTATAATGGTAATAATTTATCATGCTAACATTTAGGAAGTTCATTAAAAGGATTCACAATAAAGTATTTTCTTCCTATTCATAGATTCTTCCTAATTATTTTCCTAAGGCATTATAAATGGCCCTAAAAGAACCCTAACTCTTTCCTACTAGGAAATAATGGAAACAATTGATATGGAATCATATCAATAGAACTTGGAACAAGAGTAAATAAAACTTTCATAAACCAGATATGCCCAACTAATATCAGGTGAATGCTACTAATGAAATCCAAAAAACATAGTAAAAAAATAATGATACTAACAACATCTATTATTTTCCCATATTGCCACAATCCAAATGATTTTTCACCAAGAAAAACTTCTTCAAAAGAAAAAGTCCTAGCTGACATTAAAATATCCTGCTCACAAAATTATATATAACAAAATCTAATCATATTATAAGAACTTTATTGATGAAGGGTGTTCCCCTTAATACCATAAACACATAACAAAAACAAAGAAAATACAAATGCGAGAACACAATATGGACTTCTTATTTGCACTGCAAATGCAGTATTACAGAATTCAAAAGTACAATATGCTAACCCACATGGGCACCTTCATTACAATAATTTGCAAGATAAGCTATGAACTATCACTGAGAGTTATTCTAGACAATGTTTGGGCCTTTCTTAAATAGGCAATTTTATGCCCCCCGGTAAGGTTCCAGACAATGAAACTTAATACCTAGGGTCAACAGACCCTAAGAATACATATAAATTTAGCCAATGGAAATGCCAATTTCTGATCTATAGGATCCAAACTATGTAAGCACCTTTCTGTCGAGTTTTCAGACCTCTTTCAGGTACCCTAAGGCCTCTAATGGTGAGCCTGAAGATTTTTTTGCAATTTTCCCCCCAAAATTCTACAATAACTTCTTTGATTCTTAAGTTGGAGCAATGGTATTTTTGTGGTAGGCTTATAACTCTAAAATGAACATTCCTATAGAAAATGAGAACATTTTGAGCTCATATGAAAAACTCACTATAAATAGCAAGTTCCCATAAATAGTAACCACCGTGTCTACTAGTCCTTATTAAAATAGAAAAGACTGAAAATAAAATATTTTTGGGTGATGCAAGATTGCTCTTACACCAAGGATGCTCATGCATCATTTAAATAGTACTATCTAGAATAATGCAAACAAAATGTCATTAACTTTTTAGTAACCTAACAAAATCAAATTTAGAATAATAAGGACTACAAGAAATAAAGATTAAGTACCCATTAATCAAAATATTGTAAATATAGGCATTTTTCTTGATTCCAAACACATTCATTTCCTTTGTGACTTCTAGAGCACTCTACATCCTTCCTACCTTGTAGCATGCCTTAAGAAAGTTTCCATATGATATTTCATCAAGCTTCAAACCCTCACTCTTCATCTTTGTAAAATACTCAAAAGCTCTACCAATCTCACCAATAGATGCATAACCTTGCATTATAGTGGTGTATGTACACTCATTTGGAGATACCCCAACCAATGACATGTCATCAATAATCTTGAGAGCATTATCCATCTGCTTTGAAATAGAATTTCAATGATCTATCAAAGATAATTTAATTACTTGCTTATTTGAAAATAAAGAGGAAAGTTGTGGAAATCCTAAATATAAGATGAATCATTTGTCTCTGGCATTATAGGAGAAGATATCATTGCTCAATGATGTAAATATCTTGTACTTTTTTGCTATAACCTTGAATTGAGGGTTAACTATATTACACTCTAACACCATTGTGTCCCAAATAATCAAAGATGAGTGGGAACTTACTTGCTTCTTTTGAACTAAATCATATAGGAGAACATTAAATGTTTGTATAGTAGGAATGCAACCACATCCCCTCATTTGTTTAACTATTTTTAAAGCCATCTTCATATCTTGAGAGAATTATTTGTCTGCATGATCTTGCTAGCTTGTAGGCTAAATAGAACCTGCAATACTTCCCCATCACATGGGCATTCATTGTCCTCCAAATCAATATGCAGATCACTTCCAAACATCCCTATTAATACGAAGTAAAATGATATTTTAGATAAGATAGAATAATCTCGATCAATATTTCAATTCAAATATCAAAAGAAAAAAGTCTTTGAGCTTTATAGTAAGATACAACCACAGGATAATAAATAGAAAACTACATCCATTTTCAGAAGATTATATTTTTTCAATATACTTAGGACAATATTAAGGATTCAAAAGATTTAAGCACATGTCTAAAAACTCCAAAGTAGGAGCATAAATACCATGCAAATTAAAAAAACAAAGTTTAAACTTACCATGAAGGAAATAAGTCCTATTAGAATGATGCACCCATATGCTCATAGTAAACAATAATAAGTTAATCATAATATTGGCACATAAACGAACTGCACTCTATTCCCCAAATTAGACACATACAAAATTCATGTGAACATAATAATTTAATAATATTGAATCAAAATTAATATATACCTTGAGATAGACCACATGGGATTCCACATTTCTCGATGAACTAGACGATACACAAGTAAAGACAATAATAAATTTTTTGAATAAATTAGTAATATTCTAGAAAGCATAATCGTAAGAAAAGTTTGTAACAAATTAAGTCATGTAGAAAACCATTATAAAAACTTACAATCACTCATAGACATGTATATCCTCTTTTGAGTTGCAAAGCACCCACTTAGTGTAATCATGTTAAAAGGGAGGTGAACAAAAATGTTGTAATTAATACATCAATTTATTGTGAATTATCATGAATTCAAAAACCTTGAAAAAAGGAATCAACTATTATTAAATTACATTAATCAACAACTAATTTTCATGTACAAGGATGTCACATTTCATAAAGGAAGATAAGAAAGATACTTGATGCTTGGAGGCTTATATGGGTACTCGGGTGGAAATTTAAGTTTGCCATAATATACTCCTCATGATCAAATTTAAAGTGAACCATGTATGCCACAAGGAATATGATAAATAATAAATATATTTTCTAAATAATGTTCAATATTTGGGGCAATAAATGTCTACAATTAGGCCAAGCAATAGGAGAGTATAAGCCATCTAAAATAAGCCCACAAAAAAAGTGCATGAACAATCCATAGATGCATGTGCTTAGGAAAACACTAATTGCAATACACAAATAGAGAAATTTGAGCAAAACAAAACGTATGTGTCAATACCACATTGTATTCCCAAAACCACATTAGACATATAATAGTAAACCAACATAGCAAATTACACCACCATTATCTATGTTTTAGTTCACCAGGATATTAATTTCATCATTTAGCCATACATACAACATGATACACTCATTTAATCACATGCATGGAACATATTTCCATATCAAGGAGAAAATATGAAAATGAAAAAATAATAAAAAATAATAAAAGAATGAAATAATGAATCATCTTTTACTCACCATTATAGACAAGGGAGTAGAAAACATGGCTACTAAAACAGCCACCCCAATGATCCCAACAAAAAATTCTTGTCCAGTGCCATGAAATTTTCTCTAATTTTCTATAGATGTCAATAATTTCATTTAGGTTGGTTTAAGTCACTATTTACCATGGTATTGTTCCCCTTAAGTTGTCATTTATGTTTCTTGTCTGCATTTTTTTCTTTATCATATTGTTGGGGTTTCAAACTACTGAACAACAAAATGTTCAATACTAGAATGATAATACTCATATAACCTAATGATCAGCCAATTCCTATTATCAGCTAAATGAATAAACCATTTGGACCTGGAACTTCATCAAAACCATTGGTGGTTTCCTACTCTTTAGGCTTTGCAAAACCAAGGTGGGTATACCTAGGGATGATCCTATTGCAAATTGTTGTGTAAAGGTTTTTTTAGTTTCATTCTAATTCTCATCTATTATCCACTAACACATGAGTAGTTTACTTCACTTCTTTTAATGTTCTCAAACTTGTATGCATCACTTATTAGCAGATTTGGTCATCTTTCTCCTTGAATTTACAAATATTCCTAGAAATAGCAGCTACCTAAGACTCAGAGAATAGATATAAAAAAGTATTGACCAGCATTTATAACTTTAAACACAATTGAATGAAAAAAGATTTTGATTTTATAATTGGTTTGATACGCAGTAGAAGAATTTATCCTTGTTCACTTCTGACTTAGATGACCTATGCCTTATCCATTGGGTAGAAAATTGACTATTCGTGGGAGATCTAATTCAAATAACTTGTAAATGAATTAATAAGTTGTATTCACCCATTTCCATTCTTATGAAATATCCTTTCTATAAACTCATAAACCCTATTGACTCATTGAAGCATTTATATAATTCCTTGAAATTAGAAGCAACTATGATATCAGCATACAACCCATCCAGATTGCATTTAGACAAATTAAACCTTATTTAAAATGACTTCAAAATAGACAAACCCATAAAACGGAGACAAAAATTGATGACACAAATATACTATAAATACCCCTTTGTATTATCCTTTCAGATGACTAATACAATGACTAGTAGAAACCAATTGAAAACCCAGAATAAATTTCCTTTTCTGTCATTTTAGTATGTTATCAAAGAGTAAAATTGGAGGTAAACTCAAAACACCTACATACTATTGGACTGACTAAATGTATTTTTCTTGAGAAACACAAAAATTCTACAAGTTTCAGACCATCACATTTCCTTGAAAGCTCACTTATATAGGCATGAGTTGCAACAAGAAAAGGGAAAATGTGATTGATAGGTGTCCTTTTACAAAAATGAATATACTACCCCTTTACAAAAATATTCAGACACCTTAACTCAAAAAGAAACAATAGAGACAATCGTAGATGATAGCTGGAGCATAAAATCTTTAACTTTGTCTTTTTCTCTAACTACTCCCTATTGGTAAAGCTTTGATTTCTGCGATTGCTTCCCAAACAAATACTTCTCTTTTGGTGGGCCATTCACATTCCTTGACTGTTGTTAGTTCATCAATAGTTTTCTACCACCTGGCATCAGTAATCACCCTTCCTTCTATAGTAAACCTATTCATTTTAGTTTCAACCTTGAATAGGTATCAATTAGTTCATTGAAAAGATACTCATCAATACCATCTTGGAAAATGGATACCACTTGTGGAAAGTCTATAATGTGATCAAAAGAACTAGACCACTCATTAAAATCCTTTATTTTGTCATCAGAATTAATGAAAGAAAGAATTAATGAATAGAAACCATTTGTCAACACATTCATTTTTCTTTGAATTACTGCTAGCTTCCTTGTGCAGATTTGCAATAAATCTTTCACTTTATCCATACCTTCCTTCACAGTTATAACTTTATCTAGGAGATCTCGCTTCTTGGCTAACAAGGGTATCAACTTGTCAAAGAATTGCATATATGGCCCCAATTGTTAAAAAATAGGCTCAAGCCATCTAATTGCATCCTTCCATACCTGTTATGTAGATTGTAGATTGATGAATGCATTATAAAAATCTTGAGATATTCTTTTTAGAATGCTTATTCTATGATCTAATACATTTATCAAAGCATTTTTCTTGGTGGCACTATTAGATTGGGAAACTCCTATTTCCACACTAATCATAGGCACTGGCACTGTTACCCCTATAGGTATTCCTTCTATTTGGGCCTCTACTTCTACATTGTGCCTTCTTTCTTCCTCTTGCCTTGGTGCATGTTCTACCTTTGTTGCTATCTTGAGTTGTTCTTTGAGGGATATTATTTATGTTTCCAGATTTTTAATTTTCTCCTCCAACTCTTCTATTCTCTACTTCTGTACATGGCTCATTTTGATCTCTTCTTCATACATCTTTCTAATGTCAAGGCATTCATTGCACATTGCAGCTAGCTTATCCTCAATTTAGTCAACCTTTTTCTCATTCATGAGGGCAAAGTGTATAGCCAAACTAGAGATCTCTTTCCCAGTAGTACTCTCCAATGTCCACACAACCATATTTCCCTACGTAGTCTCCTCTATATCCATCATTTTGGGCTTCTTAGTGTCAGGGGCTACACTCCATACTACTAGGGTTTTTGTGTCTACATTAAAACCTAACCCTCTTTTAAAACCTTCACTACTAGTGGCTTCATAACTGATGGTCTTGTCTTGCCTTCTCATTTGATCCAGAACAAAGGCCTTCTCAATATCCCAATGTGTTATTAGAATCATACCACTCCTATGTACCAACTCCCTGCCTTCTGCAACAGTCATTCTTTCACTCTCAGGATCATAAGCCAATAGTTTTTCAACTAATTCCTTATTCTTCTCTGGATCCTCTCTAGGCATGAGTCTCATAGTGAGCTCATTTTGTTTAATTTTATAAAGAAAACTTTTAAACTCTAATGATTTAATGAAATCATCATCTTCCATGAATTTTTTAGATTGAATGAGCCTATCATCCAATCTTGATGTTGCAACTTGAAGATCAGTAGAGGCCTTCCCTACTTCTGTAGCCCTTGGTGTAAATAATTTTGCCTAATATCAGAAAAATACTCACTACTCTCTGACATTACTTGTAGGGATCTGCTAACCACCTTTTCTTGGATGTGCATTGTCTTTTGTCTCCTATTTCCTTTTGGCACCTAAGTTGAAGCTGATGGTTGCTGCTCTTCTAACTCAATCTCCAATTGTGTATCTGGCTTAAGGGATTCTCTATTTACAATGGCTTCCTCTCCCTCTGGCACATGTGGCATTTGTGACATAATGTGGTCAAAATTATCCACCATTCTTCTCAAATTATTAGGATATGGAATCTTTGTATAAAAACCCTTAAAATCAGGGTTGGTCCTCTTCAAAGCCTCCTCTACTCTCCTTATCTCCTTTTATTTCATTAATAACTCATATGCCTCCCCTTTTGCTACTATGTTGGCAATTAGGTCCTCTATAGGGATTGGCTTTCTTGGAGGGAGAATGTAACCCCTAATGGCCTTGACCTCATTGGTAATGTAATTGTTAGGGTCATACATCCTATAAGGCCCAGTAGCAAATTTTTATTGGCTTAAATAGTCACTTAATTCCTCAAATGCATTCTTGCCTATTTCAAAATCTCCTACTTTAAATGTTCTATAGACAAAAGTAGGCTTATGCAATGAGGGAGGGATCATTTCTTCATTCATCAATAAAAAATGCCAGAATAATTCAATAATAGCTAATCTAGTTGGTAAACATTTAGGCAGAAGATGAGGAGGCTGTGGGCATGCAAACACTTTGATTAAAGTGCACTCCCCAAAAAAAAAGATACTCCCCTAGTTATGATATAATTTGGTTTTTTCATCTAAGAATGAGGGCCTAAGAAAAGTCTTCAAAACATTTGGTGCCCTAAAGAAAGTATGATCTAATTGTCTCATGATAGCAGAACTAAACAAATTAAAGAACATGAGGGCATTTGAATAATAGAAATCCTTATGCCAAATACGAGTCCAGAGTTGTACAAGTAACTCACCAAATTCATCAAAAGTTTGATCAATGAAGTCCCTATTGATGTATCCAATGTTGTTATATAGGATAAGGTGCATCAACAGTGAATAATTTTGGAACTTGAAGTCTTTCATCTCTCCCTTCTTTGCATCACAAATCTGCATGTGTATACTATCAATAATGAAAGCAACATAATCATACTCCTTATGGTGGAAAGGGTCTTGTATATCATATGCCATTAGAAAAAGAGAACCATACACACGATCATCTATATCATCACTTCCCAACACTTTATGCAACCCATACACTGTGTTTTTGAAATAAATCTTAAACCTACTCAGAGGCAGAAAATCTCCCACCTTTTTTGGAAGTAACCCTGTCTTTTTTACCCTATAAGGAATATGTGGCAGCATAACATTGTTCACAAAATAGGTTTTATTCCTGTCAAACTTTCCTTGCAAATCTGCAATGTCAATAGGTACATCCATTTGTCCTATTAACCCAAAGGCTTCAACAAAAGAAGTTCTGTCCAATGTGCATAATACACTCCCATTATGCCTATGGAATGTTCTAGTTATTAGATTGTAGGAGTTAATTAGGGCCTTCAACAAATCAAAATCAATGAATACTTCTGGAAATATCAATTTTGCCATGTTTTAGTTCCATGGGTTACACACTCACACATTTTCTGTTCTATTCTGATAAAAGTACATAAAAAGATCATAACCAGTCACTCTAGGGCATTCAACATCTCGAACAAAAACATATGGGTCTTGGAAAATATGGTCATTTACAAAAATTGCATTCAATGATCCTGGGAGAATTTTCAACCAATCCTTAGCATGCTTATTTGGTTTCTTGATTCTTGTCTTCTTCTCAGCCTTAGCAACAGATTTTTTCCTTTTTCCTTTAGGTGCAACCTCTACAACATCGTCACCCTCATCTTCAACTTCAACTTCTTCTTCATGAATCTCTTCAACTTCTTTGTCAGCCATGTTCTCTTCAAATTATATTTTGACTTCTTCCACAATAACACAAAACACATAAAGCTCTACAACTTTCAAATTTCAGAATGGACCGGAAAACAAGCTTCTTCACAATGGCAAATACGTTGACATTCAATCAAATTTTTGATATTTTAATCATACAACTACTAGCTTTTTCAATAAATTCAGCATGCATGAGCTTTAAAACTTCTAATGCAAGTTGTTAGTAAGGTATATCAACCATAAATTCTGATCTAGCTATACTTTTCAATGCTTTATTTTACTTGGCTATGGCAATTCTATCCTTTTTGCTTACTTGGTATGAAAAATATAAATTTCCTTTCAAAATTTGGTCTCTCATTCTTACACTGAGTCAAACCTTCAATCTTCATAACACCAGAAATGCCCTTGATGAATCCTTACGATCACTCGGAGATGCTTTAGCATACCCTAATTATAAGAATGTAATGATGTCTTTGCACTATATTGAAAATCCCTTTTATGTTCTTATGATTCCCTTTACCTTGTATAACCTTAAACCTTTTTACTTGATACTTCCATTTCTATGATTTAGGCTTTCATCGTAAAAGTGTAAAACCCTTATCTTAGCCTTCTTCACCTTTTACGCCTATATGCAACCCTTTATACTGCAACATCGAAAACCTTCTCAACCAACACCTTCATTGTTATGATTTAACCACTCCTCATATGAGCGTAAAAACCCCTTGTTAAGACTTTCTCTTTACCCTTTATGCTCACATGTACACGTATCAATGAAAACCCTAAAAAATTCTTCTATATTGCTCTACTTACTTCATTACCTGGGACACCATAAGACTTCAAAATTTATCTTCCGATCATACGCTCTTATCTTCACTCATAGCATCGAAATATCTCTAGCTTTATTTTACTAATCATTTATGCCTTTACGGGTTACCTTTACCTCGTATGCTTAGAGATCCCTCTCAAATGATAGCCTACTTCTATGTTTACCCTTTCTTGTGAAAGCATAAAGCCCTTTCCTTTATTTCCTTTATTTACCATTTTATGCTTATATGCTGAGACTGAACTCGTAACCACGAAGAAAGGATAAAACAACCCTTTGCTGATACACTTAGCCTGCAAGCGTAAGGATGTAATGACAAAACTTCTTTTTCCACCTATCAAAAACCCAGATCTGATCTAAAAAATGAAAAAATAATATCATCATTGATTTTGCGCACATGCAGAATATAGAACTTAAGTTATATGCCACGTGGGCTGGGCCCATCTGACATAAATAGCATTTCTTCATCTGATTTTCTTGCACCAGGGCCCATCTGACACTTCAACAGGTCCCACTCGACACTTTTACTACTAGAACAAGGCTTTACGATTGTCTGCAAGCTCAAAAATGTATGCACGTAAACACATTTGAACCTTACTTTTGCTCTTACGAAATCCTTTTACCCATAGAATCGTAAAACCTTTCATGCACCCTTTTAGATCAAGCTTTACAGCATGCTAGGATATCATGCCCTTACACTATCCATTGAAATGTATATGCATAAATCATAACTCAATACCTCTCTGCCCTTTTGCTCAAACTGCTTACTCGCAAGCCTGTCTTCGCTTTAAGACTATTCATATGATTGGGAAGCCTCTTGACACACCAATCCTCTATTATGAAAAACAAAAGCGTATCCACATAGAACATGAAATCCTTTACATTGCTATACTGCATTATGAAATGCGATCACAGAAAAAAAAGGAAAATGGTACTTTGCTCTTATGTGAAACCCTACACCATAAGACTATAAAGGATGAAATTTAACCACTTTACAAATCCTTTTCAAAAAATTAAAAGGAAACCTAAGGTTTTCACACTTAGGGCATTTTCATGGCTACATTAAGGGACAAACCCTGAGAATTTAATAGAGTTTGACAACACATGAAATAGGGCACGACTAGGGAAACCTAAAATTTTGAAAAATATGAGGAATGAAAACCCTAATCTACTTAATTCAAACTCTTAAATGATTTTTCACCCAAATTTTCAAAGTTTTTCTATATTGTGAAAAATCAGACCAATAGTGGCTCTATCTAAGAATGATAGACTACCTAAGTCTATGCAAGAATTTAGAATCTATGGAGGAGTAGACCACATACTTGGTGCAAAAATGAAAACTTCTTTAGAGAGCACAAAGCAACACAAATAAAAAGAAAATAGACTGCAACAGGGCTATTTACAAGGATTTACAAAATATACAAAAATGTACAAAAACACCAAGAAACCCTAAAAGTACTGTTCATGGAAAATAGATACTTCAAGAAAAGTACCTCTTCAAGAATTTTCCATGAATAGGAAATTCAAGAATACCTCCAGTTAAATCCTTTAGAAAATATGAATCTTGTCCATTTCTATCAAAAATGTTATATGGACCAAGCTAGATTGGGTCAAATTTACCATGCTTTCCTTTATCTTCCAATCTAGCATTCCACATCAGTACCATGTCTCCTATTTCAAACTTTCTCTCAATGGGCTTTTTATCATATAATTGCTTCATCCGTGACTGGAGCTTAGCATTTTGAATAAAGGAATTTCTTCTTGTCTCTTATAACTATTTAATGTCATCCATTCTGAGTTACATCTCATCAATGATATCATCTTCATATAGCTGAATGAATTTATACATCTCCCTTAGATTATTCTGAGGAAGTTTAGCCTGTATACCATAAACTAAGTCAAATGGGGCACAACCAATGGCCTTTTTTACAGTAACCCTATCAGCCCACAAGGCTAATGGCAATTTTGAATCCCATGCCTTCTTGTTTTCCCCCAAAATCCTCTTGATAATCTTTAGTATACTCTTATTACTATATTCTGCTTGATCATTCCCTTGAGGATGATAAGGTGAAGATGTATATTTTGTAATGCCATATTTTCTATAAAAATCTTTATATTCATCAGATCTGAAACACATACCATTATTAGTTATTATTGTTTGTGGGAAACCAAACCTAGTTACAATATTGTTTAAGATGAAATTGATCACCACTTTTCTTGTTGCATTCTTGGTAGGAATTGCTTCAACCCATTTGTGAAGTAATTAGTTGCCACCAGAATCCAAGAATGTCCACCGCTGGATTTTTTTGAGATTTCACCTATGAAATCAATTCCCCACTACTGAAATGGTGCCTATACTTCTAGAGGTCTTAATGGTAAATTCCCAAAAAAATTCAACTTTCCACTAAACCTTTGACAAGTATCACAGGTCTTAACCAATTCATGAGCATCCTTGAAAAGTGTTGGCCACCAAAAACTAGATCTAAGGACTTTGTGGGCTATGGTTTTAGCCATGTAATGACCTCCACACACACCTTCATGCATATCTTTAAAAATTCTTGTAGCCTCAATTTCATCTACACATTTTAAAAGTACTCCTTCCATGTCTCTCCACCATAAGTATCCTTGCACTATGATATACCTTATAGCCTACAACTTCAAAGCTCTTTTTTGATTGTCTATTAATTCTGGTGGAGACTTCATATTCTACAAATAATAAATCGCATCCTTGTACCAATCAGAGTTTTCCATATCATAGAGGTCTTCTCTACAATTATCATCCAATTGATTAATTTGGTTTGCCTCTAGATTTTCTTTCGTCATCAACTTGGCCAAACCTTGACCTCTGACCAATTTAGTAATCTAGATGTCAATGTTGAATTCTTGTATTCTATTGATCCACCTACACCTCCTACCAGATACCTCTTGTTGTGAGAAAATGTCTTTCACAACAACAGTAGGGACAAAAGCGATAATTGTAGCCCCCATTAAATAAAATTTGAAGGCCTTCACTCCTTTGACCAATGCATATGCCTTTTTTTCATTTATATCATACTTTATTTTAGCTGCTTGCAATGACTTACTAAAGAATGCAATTTTTTTTTTTTAAAAGAGGGGTAAACGCTTTGACTTGGAGCTATGAACCAGTGAGGCCACAAATGGGGGACCTCATCCCCATGAGATTTGAACCTTGATTGGCAAGGATAACAATGCAACAACTTAACCATCACAAGATGCCAAACTAAAGAATGCAATTGGTTGTTGATAACCTTCTTCATTTTTTTGTAATAGTACTACAGAAACAGTGTGAAATGAGGCAAAAGAAAATATATGCATTGGTTTTTTGTAATTAGGAGCTCTAAGAATAGGGGCATCTTTAATAGCTTGTTTAATTTTTTGAAATGAAATACTAGGTTCACCATCCCATTTTATCTCAAGTCCTTTCTTTAGCATTTTTGATATGGGCCTACTAATCTCTGCAAAATTTGTCACAAATCTCCTAAGAAAGTTGATTTGTCCAAAAAATGACTAGATGCCTTTGACACTCTTGCATTTCTGAATCTTATCTATTGCTTCTACCCTTTTAGGGTCAATCCTTACTCCTTTCTTGCCAACTAGATGTCCTAAAAATTTTCCTTTAGTGACACCAAAGTTATATTTCCTTGGATTTAAAGATATTCCATATTTAAGGGCTTTGATAAATACCTTTTGTAGGTGCATGCAATGATCATTTTCATCCTTGTAGTAAGTAGTAAGGTCATCCTGATACACAACTAGAAATTTGTCAATAATATCAGAAAAAGGCACATCCATGGCCCTTTGGAAAGTAGCTCCAGCATTAGTAAGCCCAAAAGGCATCCTGACATAAACATATGTACCCCATGGAGTGGTGAAAGCAGTCTTAAACTATTCTGATTCTTTGACAACCACTTGATTATATCCTGAAAACCCATCCATCATGGACATCAATTTTGAACCAGTGACCCTTTGCAACATGGCTTCCATGTTGGGTAAACCATAATTATCTTTTAATGAAGATATGTTGAGATTCCTGAAATCAACACATAACCTTATATCTCAATTTTTCTTTCTTACTAGTACTAGATTGGATACCCAAGAAGAATGTCCAATAGGCTTTATAATCCTAGCATCTCTTAACTTGATCAATTCTTCTTGCATTTTGGGAGCCAAGGTTGGATTTATTGGCCTTTTTTTTGTCTAAAAGGTTTAGCATCTTGTTTCAAAGGAATTTCATGTTGAAATAGATCTTCCCTATAGGCCTTTAGATCATCATACAACATGCAAACACATGTCTATATTTCCTTAGCAGACCTATCAAACCCTGTCTTATCTTAGAAGACAATTTTTTACCAATATATACCTTTTTAGGGGTTTCTCTAGTTCCCAAATTTATCTCCTCCAAATCCTTAGCATTATATTCACTAGTATCTAGTTGAGATCTATCATGATTGTCAAAAATAGTTTCCAGGACAACTAAACCTTTTGGTATTTTGTTTGTTTTCAATTGCACAACTTCTTGTCCAAAACCAGTATCTTTTCCATCTATGTTTTCTACATATGCTGCACAATCAATTTCTTGCCCTGATAACATATACTCACAATTCAAAAACCTTAAAATATCTTTATCATCCTCAAATACCTACCAATTTTGGACATTTTCAAGAATAGAGGGTCTAGTTTGGATTTCCACTTTAGATATACTAGCAAATGTAATGTCCTTAGGCTTTATTGCTATATTTGCCAAAAAATCTGCCATCTTATTGTTAGATCTTTCCTTCCAAATTATCCCAAATGCATCAAAACACTCAATCATATCCCATATTGCATTTATATACTGTTTTAACCTTTTATTCTTTGACACATAAAAATTTCTCACCTAGGATACAATTAACTCAGAGTCCCCTATCACATGTAAACACTTTATCCCATGCTTATGAGCTAGTCTAAGTCCTAACAACAAAGCCTCATATTTTTCTATGTTATTAGTATAGGGGAAATTCAATGTGAAAGAAATTTTTTAAGTTACCCCAATAGGAGAAATTAATAAAATACCCGCACCTGCTCCGTTCCTATCATTCTTTACCCAAGGAAGATTCAAACCTTTCATAGCATTTAGAATTTGAATCATTTCACTAGGCTCTTGCTTTCTCCCTCATGTAGCTTTATGTTCTCCCCTTTTATTTCCCTTATTCCCAAATAGCCTAGGATCATCTCTTTTTCTTTCTAACCTCCCTAAATCCTTAAGTTATTTTCTATATTAATAGAAATTCTGAAAGCATCTCTTAAAGTCCCAGGCTCCTTATCCCTAAGTTGGTATGCCATTTTACCATCAAAAGCATTTAGATATGTAATTAGGCATACCTTTTCATCAATTCACATGGCTTGCATTAGCTTATACATCCTTTTCTAGAATTTGGTGTTAAATTCAATTACAAACTCATTAGGCAACCTCTTAATATTATTGAATTCACTCAAAATATAACTCTGATTTTTCTTGTCACCATATTTCTCTTTGAAACAATACTCAATATCCTTCCAATCAATGATAGATAATTCAGGGAGTCTCTTGAACCATTATGTAGCATCTTCAGTTAGTGACTAAACAAACAATTTCATAATGACATCTTCAGCCTATACCTCATAATCACTCATCATATCAAGAAAACTCATCAAATGGTCCTCACAAGAGATAGCATTATTTCCATCAAATTTAGGAAATATTTTCCTCATTTCTTGTGGTATAGGTTTAGGAAAACCAAGGATCCCATCAAAACATATTTTCCTATAACCTTCTAAGTGGACAGGTCTCCTTTGTACATCAATCTTAAGTTGATTAGCACTATCTTTCTTATTATTATTCACAGTGTTACTAGTGCTAGCATCACCAATAGATTTTTTGAGATCTACCTTTAGTGAAGATTAAGATAACAAAGAAAGAGGTACCTTAGTAGTGTTTTGATTTGCATCATTAGATCTATCATTATCTTTAGGTAGAGCTACAGACTACTTCTTGGTATTTTCCAGGAATTTGATCTTATTGTTCATTTCAGCTATAGTAGCCTCATTTTTTGCAATCTCCAATCTCTTGGCTAAAGCATAACTTTCTTTCCTTCTCTTTTCTAATTCAATATCAGAGAATGACATAGAATCATGGATCTGAACTATCTTTACTAGCTCATTGATCTTAACACCAATCTCCTTTTGTTTTCCTTTGTCCTTAGCCCCTACAATAGGTTCCACATTCTTTTCACTATTGTTATCAACTTCTAGAGCAATATAGTTCTTAACTTTTTGTATCATAGGTCCTTCTAAATTCATTTTCTAAGTCTCCAATAACTGTTGCTCTAGCCTCCTAAGTTGTTCAACTTGTCCCACAATCTCAGGCTACCATGCACTAGCTGCTATCTCATTTTTCTTCTTTAGAGCAGCAATTTGCCTTAGTAATTCTTGTTTTTCTTCATAGTTCTTGGTAATCACTTCTTCCCTTTCCTTTTGAAATCTCCTATTTATAGCTTCTTTTTCAGCAAGCTGTGCTTTCAAAATTTCATTCTCATCAAGATCAGGGATAGTGAACTCAAACCCAGATGTTTTCTCATCATTAAAACTTCCAAGTTCTAAGTGTCTAGGTCGAACCTTTTCAGGGGAACAATCTGACATGAAAGGGTTTGTACTATGCTAGAAAAGATTGTTATTAGTCCTACCCTCCAAACTAAATACATGTGGTTGCACAATCTTCTCCTGGCATATCATTTCAGGGGTATTAAAGAAATCATCATCAGACAAAACTGAATGAGATCTCGAACCTTTGGAAAAAGCTACTTTTTCAACAGCAGAATGGTGAGCATTATCTTGACCTACTACCTGCTCCTGTGAATAGCTTCCTTTCTATATCTGGTTTCCCTTCATAGCCCAATTCTATCTTCCTCTAGGAGGGAGATCAATGTGTAATTTGATGGCCGGGTTTTTCCTCACATTTGGCCATGTATTTCTTTTATTTTCCATAATTTGGGACAACAATTTTCTTAATCTTGACACTGGTTAAAACCTTTTGAATTGCCACCCACTCTATTAGAATGGGAACAAGAACTAAACAAATGATAAATCCTTAGTGATAATCTCAGGCAAAATGTATACAAATTCCAAATCTGGGAAACTTCAGCATATAAATTTGCAACTCTACTCAAGGGGACATAGATATCTAATAATTCACTTTTTATGACAATACTAAGTGTAATTCCCTAGCGGAGTCGCCATTTTGTTGGGGTTTCAAACTACTGAACAACAAAATGTTCAATACCAAAATGATAACACTCATATAACCTAAGGATTAGCTAATTTCTATTATCAGCTACATGAGTAAACCATTTGGACCCAACTTCAAAAAAACCATTTGTGGTTTCCTACTCTTTAGGCTCTACAGAACCAAGGTGGGTATATCTAGGGATGATTCTAATGCAAAATATTGTGTAAAGATTTTTTAGTTTCATTCTAATTCTCATATATTATCCTCTAACACATGAGCAATTTACTTCACTTCTTTTAATGTTCTCAAACATGTATGCATCCGTTATTAGCAGATCTAGTCATCTTTCTCCTTGAATTTACAAATATTCCTAGAAATAGTAGCTACCAAAGACTCAGAGAATAGATATAAATGAGTATTGACTACCATTTATAACTTTAAACACAATTGAGTGAAAAATGATATTGATTTTATTATTGGTTTGATATGCAACAACATAATTTATCCTTGTTCACTTTTGACTTATGTGACCAGTGTCTTATCCATTGGGCAAAAAATTGACTATTGGTGGGAGATCTAATTCAAATAACTTGTAAATGAATTAATTAGTTGTAATCACCCATTTCCATTCTTATGAAATATCCTTTATATAAACTCATAAACCATATTGACTCATTGAAGCATTTATATAATTCCTTGAAATTAGTAGCAACTATGATATTAGCATACAACCCACCCAGATTGCATTCAGCCAAATTAAACCTTATTTAAAATGACTTCAAAGTAGACAAACCCATAAAAAAGAGACATAAATTGATGACACAAATATATTGTAAATACCACTTTGTATTATCCTTTTAGATGACTAATACAATGACCAATAGAAACCAATTGAAAACCCAGAATAAATTGCCTTTTTTGTCATTTTAGTATGTTATCAGAGATTACAATTGGAGGAAAAATCAAAACACCTACATACTATTGGATCAACTGAATGTACTTTTCTTGAGAAACACAAAAATTCTACAAGTTTTGGACCATCACATTGCCTTGAAAACTCACTTATTTAGGTATGAGTTGCAACAAGCAAAGGGAAAATGTGATTGACAGGTGTCCTTTTACAAAAATGAATATGCTATCCCTTTAAAAAAATATCCAGACAACTTAACTCAAAAAGAAACAATAGAGACAACTGTAGATGACAGCTAGAGCATAAAATCTTTAACTTTGTCTTTTTTTCTAACTACTCCCTATTGGTAAAGCTTTGATTTCTGCGATAGCTTCCCAAACAAATACTTCTCTTTTGGTGGGCCATTCACATTCCTTGACTATTGTTAGTTCATCAATAATTTTCTACCACCTGGCATCAGTAATCACCCTTCCTTCTATAGTAAACCTATTCATTTAAGTTTCAACCTTGAATAGGGTATCAATTAGTTCATTGAAAAGACACTCATCAATACCATCTTGGAAAATGAATACCACTTGTGGCAAGTATATAATGTGATCAAAAGAACTAGACCATTCATTAAAATCCTTTATTTTTTCATTATAATTAATAACAGAAAGAATTAAAGAATAGAAACCATTTGTCAGCACTTTCATTTTGCATTGAATTGCTACCAGCTTCCTTGTGAAGATTTGCAATAAGTCTTACACTTTATCCATACCTTCCTTCACCTTAATAACATTATCTGGGAGATTTGGCTTCTAGGCTAAAAAAGGTATCAACCTATCAAAGAATTGCATATATGGTCCCCATTGTTGAAAAATAGGCTCAAGCCATATAATTGCATCCTTGCATACCTATTATGTAGATTATAGATTGATGAATGCATTATAAACATCTTGAGATATTCTTTTTACAATGCTTATTCTATGATCTAATATATTTATCATAGCATTTTTCTTGGTGGCATTGTAAGATTGGGAAACTCTTGTTTCCACACTAATCACAGGCACTGGCACTGTTACCCCTATAGGTATCTCTTCTGTTTGGACCTCTGCTTCTACATTGTGCCTTCTTTCTTCCTCTTGCCTTGGTGCATGTTCTGCCTCTACTATTGTCTTGAGTTATTTTTTGAGGGATATTATTTCTATTTCTAGATTTTTAATTTTCTCCTCTAAGTCTTCTATTCTCTACTTCCGTACATGGCTCATTTTGAGCTCTTCTTCATACATCTATCTAATGTCAAGGCATTCATTGCACATTGCAGCTAGCTTATCCTCAATTTCATCAACCTTTTCCTCATTCATGAGAGCAAAGTGTTTAACTAAAACAGAGATCTCTTTCCCAGTAGTACTCTCCAATGTCCACACAATCATATTAACCTGCGCAGTCTCCTCTATATCCATCATTTTGGGCTTCTTAGTGTCAGGGGCTACACTCCATACTGCTAGGGTTTTTGTGTCTACATTAAAACCTAACCCTCTTTTAAAATCTTCACTACTAGTGGCTTCATAACTAATGGCCTTGTCTTGTCTTCTCATTTGATCCAGAACAAAGGCCTTCTCAATATCCCAATGTGGTATTAGAATCATACCACTCCTATGTACCGACTCCCTGGCTTTTGCAATAGTCATTGTTTTACTCTCAGGATCATAAGCCAATAGTTTTTCAACTAATTCCTTATTCTTCTCTGGATCCTCTCTTGGCATGAGACTCATAGTGAGCTCATTTTGTTTAATTTTATAAAGAAAACTTTTAAACTCTGATGATTTAACGAAATCATCATCTTCCATGAATTTTTTAGATTGAATGAGCCTATCATCCAATCTTGATGCTCCAACTTGAAGATTAGCAGAGTTCTTCCCTACTTCTATAGCCCTTTGGTGTAAATAAGCTTTCCTAATATCAAAAAAATACTCACTACTCCCTGACATTACTTGTAGGGCTCTACTAACCACCTTTTTTGGGATGTGCATTGTCTTTTGTCTCTGATTTCCTTTTGGCACCCAAGTTGAAGCTGATGGTTTCTCCTCTTCTAACGCATTCTCCAATTGTGTATCTGGCTCAAGGGATTCTCTACTTACAATGACTTCCTCTCCCTCTGGCTCATGCGGCATTTGTGACATAATGTGGTCAAAATTATCCACCATTCTTCTCAAATTATTAAGATATTGAATATTTGTATAAAAACACTAAAAATTAGGTTTGGTCCTCTTCAAAGCCTCCTCTACTCTCCTTGTCTCCTCGTATTTCCTTAATAACTCATCTGCTTCCTCTATTGCTACTATGTTGGCAATTTAGTCCTCTATAGCGATTGGCTTTCTTGGAGGTAGATTGTAACCCCTAATGGCCTTGACCTCATTGGTAATGTAATTGTTAGGGTCATACATCCTATAGGGCCCAGTAGCAAATTTGTATTGGCCTAAATACTCACTTAATTCCCCAAATGTATTCTTGCGTATTTCAAAATCTCCCACTTTAAAGGTTCTATAGACAGAAGTAGGCTTATGTAATGAGGGAGGAATCATTTCTTTATTCATCAATAAAAATTGCTAGAAGAATTGAATAATAGCCAATCTAGGGGGTAAATATTTAGGCAGAAGATGAGGAGGTTATGGGCATGCAAACACTTTGATTAAAGTGCACTCCTTATACAAAAAGATACTCCCCTAGTTATGATCTAATTTGGTTTTTTCATCTAAGAATGAGGGCCTAAGAAAAGTCTTCAAAACATTTGGTGCCCTAAAGAAAGTATGATCTAATTGTCTCATGATAGCAGAAATAAACAAATTAAAGAACACAAGGGCATTTGAATAATAGAAATCCTTACTCCAAATACGAGTCCAAAATTGCATAGGCAAGTTACCAAATTCATAAAAAGTTTGATCAATGAAGTTCCCACTAATGTATCCAATGTTGTTATATAGGATAAGGTGCATCAGTAGTGAATAATGGTGGAACTTGAAGTGTTTCATCTCTCCCTTCTTTGCATCACAAATCTGCATGTGTATACTGTCAATGATGAAAGCCACATAGTCATACTCCTTATTGTGGAAAGGGTCCTATATATCACATGCCATCAGAAAAAGAGAACCATACACCCGATCTTCTGCACCATCACTTCCCAACACTTTATGCAACCCATACATTGTGTTTTTGAAATAATTCTTAAACCTACTTAGAGGCAAAAAATCTCCCACCTTTTTTGAAAGTAACCCTACCTTTTTTACCCTGTAAGGAAAATGTGGTAGCATAACATTGTTCACAAAATAGGTTTTATTCTTGTCAAACTTTCCCTACAAATCTGCAATGTCAATAGGTACATCCATTTGTCCTATTAACCCAAAGGCTTCAACAAAAGAAGTTCTATCCAATGTGCATAATAAACTCCCATTATGCCTATGGAATGTTCTGGTTATTGGATTGTAGGAATTCATTAGGGCTTTCAACAAATCAACATCAATGAATACTTCTAGAAATATCAATTTTGCCATGTTTTTGTTCCATGGGATACACACTCACACATTTTCTGTTCTATTCTGATAAAAGTACATAAAAAGATCATAACCAGTCACTCTAAGGCATTCAACATCTCGAACAAAAAGATATGGGTCTCAAAAAATATGGTCATTTACAAAAATTGCATTCGATGATCCTGGGAGAATTTTCAACCAATCCTTAGCATGCTTATTTGGTTTCTTGATTCTTGTCTTCTTCTCAGCCTTAGCAACAGATTTTTTCCTTTTTCCTTTAGGTGTGACCTCTACAACATCATCACCCTCATCTTCAACTTTGAATTCTTCATCATGCATCTCTTCAACTTCTTTGTCAGCCATGTTCTCTTCAAATTATATTTTGACTTCTTCCACAGTAACACAAAACACACAAAGCTCTACAACTTTCAAATTTTAGAATGAACTAGAAAACAAGCTTATTCACAGTGGCAAATACACAGACATTCAATCAAATCTTTGACATTTTACTCATACAACTACTAGCTTTTTTAATAAATTCAGCATGCACGAGCTTTAAAACTAATAATGCAAGTTTTCAGCAAGGTATATCAACTACAAATTTTGATCTAGGTGTACTTTTCAATGCTTTATTTTACTTGGGGATGGCAATTCTATCCTTTTTTCTTACTTGGTATGACAAATCAGCAGCTTTCCTTTCAAAATTTGGTCTCTAATTCTTACGCTGATTCAAACCTTCAATCTTTGGAACACCAAACATGCCCTTGATGAATCTCTTTGATCACTCGGAGATGATTTAGCATACCCCAATCGTAAGAACGTAATGATGTCTTGGCACTGTATTGAAAATCCCTTTTATGTTCTTACGATGCCCTTTACCCTGTATGACCTTAAAACTTTTCACTTGATACTTTTGTTTCTACAATTTAGGCTTTCATCATAAAAGCATAAAACCCTTATCTTAGCCTTCTTCACCATTTATTTCTATACGCAACCCTTTATACCGCAACATTGGAAACCTTCTCAACCAACATCTTCGTTGTTACGATTTAACCACTCCTTGTATGAGTGTGAAAAACCCTTGTTAAGACTTTCTCTTTACCATTTATGCTCTCACGTACATGGATTAGCAGAAACCTTGAAAAATTCTTTTATGTTGCTCCACTTACTTCATTACATGGGACACCGTAAGACTTCAAAATTTATCTTCCGATCATATGCTCTTATTCTCACCCATAGCATCAAAATATCTCCAACTTTATTTTACTAATCCTTTACACCTTTACAAGTTACCTTTACCTCTTATGCTTGAAAAGCCCTCTCAAATGATAGCCCACTTCTATGTTTACCCTTTCTCATGAAAGCATGTGAGGCCTCACCTTGACCCATCATAGCATAGTGATATGTCATTATTATTTTGAGACTCATGACTCAAGATGTTGAGACATTATTTGATGCTTTGAACATATTATATTATTTCATGTTGTGGGATTTTTACTTTCGGAGATTTGACTTTGTCATTTAATGCTTTATAAATATGTATGTTGGTGAAGAAAGTAAATGCATGATTAACACTTCGATTATGAAATTTTAATGATTAAGAATATGAGTAGGATGAAAGAAACCCTGATTGATTGAAAGACATATGCTTTAATTTATGTGATTCCCTGATACATATATACATATGTGCATGTGATTTTATGGGGCTACTAATGTGTGCAATGAGTGTGCAGGATATTTTAGCTGAGAAACCCGATGGAGGAATAGAACTGATCCCTTTGTGCCATTCATGGAAACCTTGTTGTTTGTATCTTATTGTATTGTGAGATGTACGAATGTATCTTTCTATAATTTAATAAATGTTAATGTTTTGTAACCATGTTCTTATAGTGTCACTTGACACTTGTGAGTTGTATGTGCATTCCAATATGCTAGATAGGGTTAACTATGTAACCTTTGGACCTAAGTCAGACTAAGTTAGTGTCTTTTTCGCTAATTTGTTTTAATCAAGTTTAGTTACCCCTAATTCAAATTAGTGCTTAATCTATATTTTGGAGTTGTTAGATGGTCCTAAATATTCCTAGCATTTTTTTGGTCTCAAATCAATTCCTAAGGCCTTAAATCATGAAATCGTTATACCCAAGGGGTATGGGTATGGGTTGGGGGCATTTTCCACCCCCCTAGCCCCTTTTGTTGACTTTTGAGGTCACTCAAAAAGTCTATTTTTGCCTTAGTTCGAAAATTGAAAGTTGTTACCATGAGTTGAATAACCTCAACTCCACTTAGAGGTTAACCTTAGGTTTGGTTGAGTTAGAAACCTCTAGATTTTTAGGTGAGTAGGGGAAGTTATTTTCCTTTTTGGTGGTTGAGTTTGGATCTTATTTAGAGGCCCTTTTTGGAGTAGTTTTGGTTGTTACCCAATCTCTACTTTTAGAGAGAAGTCTTGGAAGATTGAAGGCCAGGAAGGAAAAGCTCTTCTCAATTTGTTCATTTTACCATAACCTCTTTGTGAAGGTAGGAGTTCTTCATCTCCTTGTTCATGTTGTTCATGTTGCTCATGATGTTTCATGCTTGGTTCATGCATATGCTATTGTGTTGTTTATTGATATTCTTGTATGTATGTTGGGTATGCTTTGAGAATGATTAAAACCATGTTTCCTTGAGCTTTTCATCCATGTTTTTCTTGAATTTTGAAGTTTTCTTGTATGGTTGTTTTGGCATTACTCACCCTTAGATAGGGTAGAAGTGGCAAATTTTGGGAAAGGTATTCAATTGGACTCCAATAGTGTAGAATCTCTTCTCAGGACGAGAAGAGGGAGAGAGGGTAGGGTGCTATGGGCCCTACCTATCAACACAAACTACGTATGAATTTTGTCATGTAAGAATGGAAGAACGAAAGTTCTTGAGTTATGGCCCCGATTGGGCACCTATTTTGGTGTTGTGTCTAACATCTCCTGTCAAAAAAATACACCTTTCCCTAATTTTGATTCAATGTTGAATCCTGTTGTGAAAACCTAGTTTGGATATGAATGTTTGAGTTAGTTTCTTGTTATGTTGTTTTGTTACCTAGTCAGTTTTCATTCCCTTCACGACCTTTGCAATGTATTACAAAAAATATAATGGGTCTTTTGTTAAGGGCCATGAAAGAAATTAAATTTGATTGTTGTAATTTTTGGATTGGAATCCTATGTAAATTGTTTTTAAAAACTTTATTGAAATGGCAACGACGTCGGGTTTTCTTCCTGGTTCTTTCCTAGTTGAACCTTGAATCAGGTTGTCAATAAAATAGTGATTGAGTAATATTGCTTCAAATGAGCTTTTCATATTTTTCTTTTCAGTTATAAGAATAAATATCAAAATGAGATAAATTATGATTTTCAATTATGCAAGAATTCATTTTTCAAAAATGTTAAGACAAAATTTTTGTTATATTGGGAACTTGATTTGGCTCCATGCTTATTAGGAAAAAAAAATTTTTTCTCTTGCTTTATTATGATAGCCAACCATTAAACTCTATGATTAATCTAACTTAAAAAAATATATATATATCCTGCTTGGCAATTTTTAGCATTAGCAATTCTGACACTTGGGAGAAAAAAAAAATTATGCTTAGAGTAAAAATACTCTTTGGATTTTGTATGAGAAACAAATTAATTCTCCCCCTTGTGATAGAGAATCTTAGAGGAATCTTTATTTATCCTTGAAATAAATAAATAAACTTACTTTCAATATCTAAATAAACAAAATAAATCAATAAATCAATATGAAAACATAAAAAAAAATATCTTTTCCTACCAACTTAAGTTTTTGTATTAAATTCCTCCTTTCCTTGGCACCAGCTCTTGGGAAGGGCTTGAGAAAATTTAAAACAAAGTCATAATAAACTTTCATTGGGTGACATCACCCTTGTACCTTCCTTAGTCTTTTGGCAGTCTGGCAAAGCATGTGGGAGGAAACGTAAGTGGTTGTTGTTTTGGCAATTCTTGGGTTTGAATGTACATTTTTCTTCCCTTATTTTCTTTTTGCCTCCCTTTCAACACCTTTAAGAGGCCTGCACATGCATTTGGGAACCTAACCTTATAGCGGTTATGCTTGGTCAGTGGTCCCATCTCTCCCTAGCACCAAGTTAGAGTTGGATGTCACATTGGGTGGAGGGGAGGGAAAGTGTACAAGTGTCATGAGGGTTGGTAGGCTTTATGGTAAGGGATTTTGATTCCCCATGGTCCCCCAGTGAATTTCTTCCAACGATTTACGCCTGTGCCCACATGGGAGAGAGACTCGGCATGGGAAAGGGGGATGTAGGAGGGAGTAGGGAATTACGTGGGGTGGGTAGATAAATTTAGATTTAGTTTAGGACTTTAATCATAGTAAAGTTGTTATTTTATATTTTAAGTTAGTTTGAGATTTAAGTTAGTTTTAGAGTTAAGTAATCTCAGTATCATTAAATAGTATCATTTGTTAATTTTATTAATTGCAAGTTGTTTTATTATATTAGTTTAAGTTTTAAATAGGAGTAGTAATTATGCCATTTAGATTTAGTTTTAATTTAAATTAGTATTAGATTTGTTTAATATTAAGTTAATGTCTTAATTTTCTATTTTTAATTTCTATTCAATTTAGTTTACATTTTTTTAATGGGACTTTTCAATAAATCAGTTAGATTGTCAATTGATGTTCGTCTAAGAGGTTAATAATTGATCAAAGCTAAATAAAGTATATTTGTGTGTTTTATTAGATGTGATGTTTCTTTTAATTAGTTCTTGATTATATTTTTCAAATTAATTAAACCCGAATTCATTTAAATTGTTATTCAAATAATTTTAATATATTGTTATAAAGTTAATGTAATAATGAACCAAATGTTGATACCAATTTAATAAAGAGAATTTAACTTTCTCAGTGTACTTCTTTTCATGATTATAAACTTAAGATGAGCTTAGTAAATCTATTCTTGCAAATCAACTCTTAAACCTTAGTGAACCTTATTATTATTAATTTAAAAAAAAAAAATTTGTGTGTTTTTGCCCTATATATTTTGGGCATGACATTTTGGTATCAGAGCCCATGTTTCAACACTAGAAACCTAAAACCATTATGCTTCTGAAACTTAAAACTAAACTTTAAATTTTGAAGGATGCCTCCTGTTACTCAAAGCAATTGATGAGGCAGAGGTCATAGGGCGAGAGGTGGTAGAGCAGGACAGGAGGATGGACCACATCCATCACCACCACCTCCACCATCACTGAACCTGAACCAAGACATTTTGGATGCCCTTCATATATTGATTGTTGTAGTTTAGTAGTGGGTAGTACCTATAGTTCACCCTAGATAGCAAATTCTCATAGTGGTAGTAGAGGGACCTGAAGGAGGCAGGCCCAGAGGCAGAGAGGACTAGGAGTCCCCCACCAAGGTAGATAGAGGGACAGGGTGAGCACGAGGGTGAGTCAATACACCAGAGAGGACCCCCACTTGACAGACCTCCTAGGCATATAGGAGATGATATTAGGGAATTGATTCGACTCGGGCCACCATCATCTATCGGTTCCACAGAGGGGATAGTAGTAGAGGCCTAGTTGTAGAGCTTATAATGGTGCTTTGGATTATGTCCTTATGGGAGTAATCTAAAGGCAAATCTAGTAGTCCATCAGCTTAGAGGAGATGCCTCCAATTGGTGGCATCAGGAGGAGACTATAGGAGGAGTGAGGATGGATACCCTCACATGGGAGTCATTCTTGGAGAGATTTTGAGAGAGGTACCTGTCAGAGCACTTTAGATAGAAGCAAATAGAGGAGTTTCAATCTCTATATTAGAGGGGTCTTACAGTAGTTCAGTATGAGAGAAAGTTTCTCGAGCTCCTTCCTTATGTTGAATATATGAAGGATGAGAAACTGCGCGTGCATCACTTCATCATGGGTCTGAATTTCTCACTTCAGGGTCCTATTCATTTGGCCTTCCCTATGACCTTCACATAGGTAGTGGAGATAGCACTAGTTGCTAAGGATACTCAAGGTAGACAAGAGTCACAGGATCGGTCTCAAAATCAAAACTCTACCTGGCAAAAACCCCCTTTGAAAGGGAATCAGAACTATACACTAGGGTCCTCTAAGGGCCAATAGTCTTAGCAACAGTAGTAGCATGAACCCTCATAGGGTTATCAAGGCTCCAAGCCCAAGCAGTGGTAGTCACAATAGGATCAGAAAGTACATGCCCCATAGCCACAGTCAGAGAAGACTCAGCAGTCTTCCAGGGATGGATATAGTGGGTTTAGCAGGTCAGGAGGCCAATAGCAGTCTGGATCATAAGATGCACGATCTTACACCTAAGGACCATGCTACACTTTTGGTGGCATGGGTCATATAGCTAGAGAGTGTCCACAGGGACAGTCATCCAGTGGTCAGAGAGGGGCTTTTTTAGAGCTGACAGCTGGAGACATGGGCAGGTCCCATAGAGTTTTTGCAGTAGTTGATAACTGCCAAGTTGAGCATCAGGCTATAGTTATCAAGGTTACAAGTGGAGTCAAATAGGTAGCTAGCACTAGAACCTATCTATATTATTGCTCAACAGACCCTAACACTTTAAGGTCAAGAGTTGGACTAGGTTAGGGTCCAGTGGGATTGTTACGATGAGGTCACGACTTCACAGGAGGATGCAACATAGATGCGATCTTGGTACCCTTATCCTTTTGATGAACTCCAGGAGGAAGTTCATGCCTAGTGGGAGAGGATGTGAGGCCTCACCCCAACCCATCATAGCATAGTGATACATTATTATTATTTTGAGACTCATGACTCGAGATGTCGAGACACTATCTAATGCTTTGAATATATTATATTATTTCATATTGTGTGATTTTTACTTTCAGAGATTTGAGTTTGTCATTTAATGCTTTATGAACATGTATGTTGGTGAAGTAAGTAAATGCAGGATTAACACTTTGATTATGAAATTTTAATGATTAAGAATATGAGTAGGATGAAAGAAACCCTGATTGATTGAAAGATGTATGTTTTAATTTATGTGATTCCCTGATACATATATACATATGTGCATGTGATTTTATGGGGCTACTAATGTGTGCAATGAGTGTGTAGGATATTTTAGCTGAGAAAATCGACAGAGGAATAGAACTGATCCCTTTGTGCCATTCGTGGAAACCTTGTTGTTCGTATCTTATTGTATTGTGAGATGTATGAATGTATCTTTCTATAATTTAATAAATGTTAATGTTTTGTAACCATGTTCTTATAGTGTCACTTGACAATCGTGAATTGTATGTGCATTCCAACATGCTAGATAGGGTTAACTATGTAACCTTTGGACCCAAGTTGGACTAAGTTAGTGTCTTTTTTGCTAATTTTTTTTAATCGAGTTTAGTTACCCCTAATTCAAATTAGTGCTTAATCTATATTTTGGAGTTGTTAGATGGTCCTAAATATTTCTAACATTTTTTTGGTCTCAAATCAATTCATAAGGCCTTAAATCATGAAATCTTTATACCCAAGGGGTATGGGTATGGGTTGGGGGCATTTTCCACCCCCCTAGCCCCTTTTGTTGACTTTTGAGGTCACTCAAAAAGTCTATCTTTTCCTTAGTGCGAAAATTGAAAGTTGTTACCATGAGTTGAATAACCTCAACTCGACTTAGAGGTTAACCTTAGGTTTGGTTGAGTTAGAAACCTCTAGATTTTTAGGTGAGTGGGGGAAGTTATTGCCCTTCTTAGTGGTTGAGTTTGGATCTTATTTAGAGGCCCTTTTTGGAGTAGTTTTGGTTGTTACCCAATGTCTACTTTTAGAGAGAAGTCTTGGAAGATTGAAGACTAGGAAGGAAAAGCTCTTCTCAATTTGTTCATTTTACCATAACCTCTTTGTGAAGGTAGGAGTTCTTCATCTCCTTGTTCATTTTGTTCATGTTGCTCATGATGTTTCATGCTTGGTTCATGCTTATGCTATTGTGTTGTTTATTGGTATGCTTGTATGTATGTTGGGTATGCTTTGGGAAGGATTAAAACCATGTTTCCTTGAATACTTTTTATCCATGTTTTGCTTGAATTTTGAAGTTTTCTTGTATGGGTGTTTTGGCATTACTCACCCTTGGATAGGGAAGAAGTGGCCAATTTTAGGAAAGGTACTTAGTTGGACTCCAATAGTGTAGAGTCTCTTCTTAGGATGAGAAGAGGGAGAGAGGGAAAGGTGTTATGGGCCCCTACCTATCAGCACAAACCACGTATGATTTTTGGCATGTAAGAATGGAAGAACGAAAGTTCTTGAGTTATGGCCCTGATTGGGCACCTATTTTGATGTTGTGTTTGACATCTCCTATCAGAAAAATCCACCTTTCCCTAGTTTTGATTCAATGTTGAATCCTGTTGTGAAAACCTAGTTTGGATATGAATGTCTGAGTTAGTTTCTTGTTATGTTGTTTTGTTACCTGGTCAATTTTCGTTCCCTCCATGACCTCAGTGATGTATTACAGAAAATGAAATTGGTCAATTAAATTTGATTGTTGTAATTTTTGGATTTAAATCCTATGTAAATTATTTTTAAAAACTTTGTTGAAATGGAAATGACACCAGGTTTTCTTCCTGGTTCTTTCCTGGCTGAGCCTTGAATTAGGTTGTTAATAAAATAGTGATTGAGTAATATCGCTTCTCATGAGATTTTCTTATTTTTCTTTTCAGTTATAAGAATGAATATAAAAATGAGATAAATGATGATGTTCAATTATGCAAAAATTCACTTTTTAAAAATGTTAAGACAAATTTTTTGTTATATTGGGAACTTGATTTGGCTCCATGCTTATTAGGAAAAAAAAATTTGCTCTTGCTTTATTATCATAGCCAACCATTAAACTCTATGATTAATCTAACTTTTTAAAAAAAAATTACATCCCCCTAGGCAATTTTTAGCATTAGCAATTCTAACATTTCAAAGAAAAAAAAATGATGCTTAGATTAAAAATACTCTCTAGTTTTTGAATGGGAAATAAATTAGTTCTCCCCCTTGTGATAGAGAATCTTAGAGGAATGTTTATTTATCCTTGAAATAAATAAATAAACTTACTTTCAATATCTAAAATAAATAAATAAATCATTCAATCAATGTGAAAACATAAAACAAATATCTTTTCCTACCAACTTAACTTTTTGTATTAACTTCCTCCTTTCCTTAGTGCCAGCTCTTGGGAAGGGATTGAGAAAATTTAAAATGAATTCATAATAAACTTTGATTGGGTGACATCACCCTTATACCTTCCTTAGTCTTTTGGCAGTCTGGCAAAGCGAATGGGTGGAAGTGCAAGTGGTTGTCTTTTCGGTGATTGTTGGGTTTGAATGCGCATTTTTCTTCCCTTATTTTCTTTTTGCCTCCCTTTCAATGCCTTTAAGAGGCCTATGCATGCATTTGGGAACTCGACCTGATAGTGAGTATGCTTGGTCAGCGGTCCCATCTCTCCCTAGCGCCAAGTTAGAGTTGGATGTGACATTGGGTGGAGGGGGGGGCAAGTGTATAGGTTGGATGATGGTTGGTAGGCTTTATGGTAAGGGGTTTTAATTCCCCATGCACCCCCTACAAATTTTCTCTAGCGATTTATGTGTGTGCCCACGTGGGAGAGAGACTCGACATGGGAAAGGGGGATGTAGGAGGGAGTAGGGAATTACGTGGGATGGGTAGATAAATTTAGATCTAGTTTAGGACTTTAATCATAGTAAAGTTATTATTTTATATTTTAAGTTAGTTTTAGAGTTAAGTAATCTCAGTATCATTAAATAGTATCATTTGGTAATTTTATTAATTGCAATTGGTTTTATTATATTAGTTTAAGTTTTAAATAGGAGTGGTAATTATTCCATTTAGATTTAGTTTTAATTTAAATTAGTATTAGATTTGTTTAATATTAAGTTAATGTCTTAATTTTCTATTTTTAATTTCTATTCAATTTAGTTTACATTTTTTAAATGGGACTTTTCAATAAATCAGTTAGATTGTCAATTGATGTTCATCTAATAGGATAATAATTGATCAAAGCTAAATAAAGTATATTTGTGTGTATGATTAGATGTGACATTTCTTTTAATTAGTTCTTGATTAGATTTTTCAAATTAATTAAACCCAAATTGATTTAAATTGTTATTCAAATAATTTTAATATATTGTTATAAAGTTAATGTAATAACAAATCAAATGCTGATACCAATTTAGTAACGAGAATTTATCTTTATCGGTGTTCTTCTTCTCATGATTATAAAATTAAGATGAGCATAGTTAATCTATTCTTGCGAATCAACTCTTAAACCTTAGTGAACCTTATTATTATTAATTTAAAATTTAAAAAAAATTGTGTGTTTTTTCCCTATATATTTTTGGCATGACAAAGCGTAAAGCCCTTTTCTTTATTTCCTTTATTTACCATTTTATGCTTATACACTGAGACTGAACTCGTAAACATGGAGAAAGGATAAAACAACCCTTCGCTGATATGCTTACCTTGCAAGCGTAAGGACGTAATGACAAAACTTCTTTTTCCACCTATCAACGATCCAGATTTGATCTAAAAAATGAAAAAATAATATCATCGTTGATTTTGTGCACATGCCAAATATAGAACTTAAGTTATATGCCATGCAGACTGAGCCCATCTGACATAAATTTTGTGTCTTCATCTGATTTGCTTGCACCAGGGCCCATCTTACACTTCAACAGGTCCCACTCGACACTTTTACTGCTAGAACAAGGCTTTGTGGTTGTCTGCGAGCTCAAAAATGTATGCACGTAAACACATTTGAATCTTACTTTCGTTCTTATAGAATCCTTTTACCCATAGAACCATAAAACCTTTCATGCACCCTTTTAGATCAAGCTTTATGCCATGCCAAGATATCACGCCCTTATGCTATCCATTGAAATGTATATGCGTAAATCATAACTCAATACCTCTCCACCCTTTCGCTTAAACTACTTACTCATAAGCCCATAATAAGATCTTTCAAAACAAAATAGACCTTTATTCTTCGCTTTAAGACCATTCATATGATCGGCAAGCCTCTTGACACACCATTTCACTATTACGAAAAACAAAAGCGTATCCCCATAGAACATGAAATCCTTTATGCTGCTATGCTGCATTATGAAATGTTACCACGAAAACAAAAGGAAAATGGTACTCTGCTCTTATGTGAATCCCTACATCGTAAGACCGTAAAGGATGAAATTTAAGCACTTTACAAATCCTTTTCAAAAAATTGAAAGGAAACCTAGGGTTTTCACACTTAGCGCATTTTAATGGCTACATTAAGGGACAAACCTTGAGAATTTAATAGAGTTTGACAACACATGAAACAGGGCATGATTAGGGCAACCTAAAATTTTGAAAAATATGAGGAATGAAAGCCCTAATCTGCTTAATTCAAAAGCTTAAATGATTTTTCACCCAAATTTTCAAAGTTTTTCTTTACTATGAAAAATCAGACCAATACATATTCACCAATGTTCTTTGTTGTCAATACTATTGTTTGATCATGTACTTGCAACATTTATAATGGGTCAAACTTCATTCAGCTGAAAGCATGAGTAATAGTTATTGCCTATCTATTTCATTTCTCTTACCACCAAAGTATATACCATACCCATCAAATCTAGATATGTTAGAGGTTGGAAATGGTAATATGTTAGTGGTTGGAAATGGTAATATGACCAGATATCTCCATTGTTGGTTCATAATGGCATTTGGAGGTTTTGTAGAGGAGGCAATGTACTATAATTTGGTTTAAGCAGTGAATTTTAAGACTATGCTCTAGGCGAGTTGAATGGTAACCTGACTTGGAGAAGACATATAATAGAGAAGCAAAACTTGCAGAGTTGGTGATTGAATGAGGTAAACCAATGGTTCAAGGATGTGTGTGAGAGTCATAATAATAATTAATATCTTATTGGGACATGAAACTCTTGTAATATTTATCACATAATGCTAATTGTATCTACCTCATCATATCTACCTCCACAATTGACTACATAGCCCACTTGATCACCTCCACACTTTTGGTTAATTCCAGAACCCATGCCAAAACCATGGAAATTACATACATATTTGACCTATAATTATGTTTGGCATCAAAAAACCCCCTCCAATAAATTCCATCACCACATCCAAAAATTCTTTGTCCCTAAAATTGAACGACCACTTCAACTCTTCGACCAAAATTGGTCCAGAAAAGGTAGCTTACTGCCTACAAGGAAAAAATGTAAGTGTCACTTCCATCACCACCACTATAAATAATAATAATAAAACATTATACTAGGGAAATAGGAACACCTACCCTTCTTATAGTGGTCCTCTACATTAGAGTATATTGCCTTTGGAAACCATTGCTGCAAGCATATAAGGATCAACCAAAGAGGGCATCACCATTTAAGCACATAAATATTGTCATATCAGAGAAAAGTTGGTGTAGGGTACCATGAACATCTCCATGAAATTTTGGGTCATGATTAGTAGGTTCTTATGTCATGTTAGTTTAGGGATTTAGTTATTTCATATCATTTGCAAATTAAGGTCATGTTGACCAATTTCTGTTTTAAGCATTATGGGTCATAGTGAGTCAAAAGTAGGAAAATTCCATAAAAGGGAATGAATGGGGTATAATGTAGCATTAAATGGTTTTAATAAGCTTTTAAACCTATTTAGGGTGTCTAGGAAGCATGAGAAATCATAAAATGCAAAATATACAAATAAGTGTAAAATTGTCAAAAATTAGAAGCAATAATTTGTGCAAAATCGCAAGTGTTACAAGGTGAATATTCATCCACTTGAATGACCTCTTAAGGAGCTGAAAGGTCTATTTTTTTGTTATAAAACATTACATCTTCATGTATAATATAGGGGGATAATGTGTGGAGAAGAGGAACACAATGTTTTGTGTATGTTTGTGAAATAAATTGTCATTTTGGTGTAATATTGCTGTTATACTAGCATTTAATTTATAGTCCTTCTATCTTCTTCTGGAATTCATGGTTGTGATGATTAAAGATTCATATTAATGGTGAAGAGCATAGTAATTCTATGGTTGATTGAACATTTGTCTATTATCATTATATTATTACCACGTATGCATTACTTGTTGTATGGATAGTAAATTCTGTATATTTTTAGAATATGGTGTAACAGTGAATGCATGTTTTTTTTGTGTAGAGAAGATGATGAAAGGTTTTTTTGTTGTTGATATGGTGCTAGTAGTATTCTACACCATAACTCAATCCCCAAAAAGGTTATGAACCCGAAATCAACAAGTAAATGTTGTTGTAAATAAAAGTAGTGAATCAACATTCTAAAGAAACCATAACAAATTTTTTATGAGAGATACATAGTATTGGAAGGTTGGTAGGAATACATGGGATGTTAAGAAACATTTTTTAAGGTATGGAATACTTGAGATATTGAAGTTTGGAGTCAGCAATTACACTCAACAATGAAACCCTCACCAAGGACAGGTTTGAAAGTTTAATCATCTACTCAAAGACAAGGAGATTGAGAATCAATAGTTTGAAGATTGTTAATAAGGTAATGATAAATTCAAGTTCATTGATGGTGCTATTTGAGATTTTTAAGAGTTTTTAACATGAGTATGAGTTTTAAGAACTCATAGACCCGACGATTGTGGCTATTTCAGATAAAGCAAGGGAAATTGGGATGAACCTCTTGAACAATGCCCGCAAAAATATGATTGATAACTTTAGATCAATCAAGTGGCTTTCCATGAGCTAGAGGAGGTTAAAGAGTAGGTGGGTCATATGGAGGAAAATAGGAATGGAGCAGATTCTGATAATAAAGACGACAATAGTGAGAGGCTCAGTGTGGCAGAGAGAAGGATTAACAACCTCAAAATCTACAATCATAATCTCTCAAACCAGATGATTTCGCTGCTTAGCTCCATTAACAACAACATCATATCTTTAACTACCTAGATCAAAGAAAGAGTACTAAAGGAAGAAGATGAAGGAAAAGATAGGGAAAAAGCTAGACTGGTGGTCAACACTGCACAGGACAACATCAACAATGGTCAAGACCAGGAGGATCAAAGGGTGCACCAACAAGAGGCTAAGGAGAACCAGATGGCCTATGAGGCTGCTCAAGCCATGCAAGACTTGGAGAGAAAGAACAAGGACTAATCCATTACCTATTCTTTTGTCTTAATCTATTTTATTTTTTTGGCTTTTTGTCAGGGCTTTTGCCTTTATCGTTTCTTGTTGTATTTGTTCCTGGTCTTTTCTATGATCTTTGTTTTTTGGCTGGGCCTTGGGCTTATTATTAGCCTTTGAAATTGAACTCTTTTGCCTAGGCTTTTCACACTTATTATTAGCCTTGTTAATGTTTTAACTCTTGGGTTTCAGGGTCCCTATAAAACCTATTTATCTAATAAAAAACATGAGTATGAGTTTTAGGCCTATTAACTAGAATAGGGCCTTTGGGTTATATACCTTATTTGATAGTTGGAAATCTATAATTTTTGAATTAATTCAGTTTTAGTAATGGGCATCTCAATCTACCTTTAGTTTTGGTAGAGTTGGATTTATTACCCTAATCCCAAGGTAGATTTGTAAAGGAGAGTCCAAATAGGAAGAGTTTGTGAGAATTGATGTTTTGAAGCCTACTAAAGTGTATAAAACTTTATCATGTTTGGAATCTCATTATAAGTGATGAATTTAAGCCTTTGGAAGTAGTTTGGGTTTTGGTGAAGGTATAGATAGAGGCATTTGGAATAGGTGAGGTGGTATAAGTAATACACCAATCACCTAGTCTCTAATCTTGGAGAATACTAAGGGATAGCATATGATATGCTTAGGTAAGGTTGGAAGAAGCGTATCCTAGTAGCTTGAGAGTTTGGTAATAAAAAACAAGATCATCACCTCCTCCTTGCAACACAAATTTAGTACTATTTGAAAACACAATGATATTTTCATATCAGATAGCCTACCACAATATTCAGAGTATATTATTATTGATATAATGGTGTGCATATTATCAATTCTATTTCAGACATGGAAAGTACTACCTAGTACATAGATCACTCTTAGTTGTTTATTGATAGACAAATATTTACTGATTTGATGATACACCTAATCCTTTGGAATGTCTTACTTTATATTTTGCATAAGGTCTTCTACATAATGTCAATTTGAATGTAAGAAAAGGAGTAAAAAATAATTATTTTTGCTATTTGGTAGGTCAGTGTGGATATGATGTTGAGAAGGTACTTTAATCAAATGATTTCACAAACTATGCTCAAATAAATTTCCCCTCCTTTTTCATCTAAAGTTGATAGAGAATGTTCTTTCTAGTTCCATGAACAACTAATATTACTCCAAATCAATTTAGCTTCAAACATGAACTACCATGGTACCAATAACACTTCACAAATGAGTATCATTTGGTATAAGGCTCTAAATTTTGGCACATGTCTCATAGAGCCCTTGAGTTGATTAGGAAATTCAACTTCTAGAAGAAACATGAAATACAAATGAAACATGTGGACATGCTTCAAATGGCTTGTTGATAATCTAGTCAAAATCTACTAAAAATTGATGCTTATGTGTTACTACACAGATGAATTAGTTTTCTAGTTTGAGTGCTCACCTGATGATTGTGTTAAAAAAAATCCACTATGATAAGCCAAAATAATTTTAAAACAACTAGAAATTGAAAATTTTCATTAAAAAAAATAAGAATCAATATTTTTTTTGATGCAATATAGTTTGTAGGCGTAGGATTCTTTTGCATCATATGAGGAGCTCTAGGATTATAAATGGAACACTATCCAATATAATTTTAAGTTGGAAGTTGAAGCTAACCCATTATAAAAACTTAGGTTGGAAAATATATGATAGAACCCTTCATCCAAGAAAAGCTCTCTAATTGTATTATAAAAGTGGATATCATATTCCCAATCAAATATTCTCTAGGTAGCTAACCTAGATCAAGTTAGAAGGAATAATTGTGACCAACCATTATTGGCTTTTGGGACCTTAGCAAAGAATAATTGAAATATCATTACCCATTCCTTCTAATGGACAAAATACTTCAAATAATAATTAGACTCAAAGATGTTTTCCATGCTTGGTTGATAATTTGTATTTAATCAGAATTGGGTAAGAGAGGATGACCGATATAAGATAGTATGCACAAAAAAATAGAGTATATATGCTCATTAGAGAATGCCCTTTTTTCTACCTAATGATAGTGCTACCTTTTGAGGACCATGGACACTATTTCAAAGGCTAATAAGTGAGAAAGTCCTTATGAGTTTGGATAATACAATTTTAGTTTCGTAAATGCAAGATGACCACATTGTACATCCATGTTTTCTAACAAATGTAAGATAATCTTGGCTTTCTTGAATTCTAAGATTTCTAATTTTGTTGTTCTTTATGTCAAATTGCTTTAACACATTTCTGAAGATAGTTTTGCTAGTGATGTTGAATGACTTGATGCTACTCTATACCTAACTTTACCAAACAACAACAATAGCTTGATTTTGACATGACTAGTCATTTGGAAGATGGTTAAAAACTTGATGGTCTCTATGATGCTAAGAAAATAAGATTAATATTGTAGATAGTTTCTTACTATTCATCAATGGTTTCCTCTTCCAAATTTTTTTGATGGAGTTCTACTAAGACATATTGAGCCATACAATCCCATTGACCTAGTTGGAGATTCCAAGTGAGGACTGACAACTCTATTTCAGTTACACCTATAATTAATTTGCATATCAAAAAACTTGAAGATGGAAAAAATGAGACAACCTTGATACCAACAAGAACAAGTAGAAGCTAGAATTCATATAGGGAGAGTGAACAATGTGGAAAGATTAAAATTTTGGTAAGTCATTTAGACCTACCTACCTATCATTGTCCTAAAATATGTACAATAGATATAAATGCTTTTTTCATTGATGTAAGAAATCCATGTGTGTGTGTGTGTGTGTGTGTGTGTGTGTGTGTGTGTCTACTCTTTGAAGATTCAAGTGATAGCATAATCAAAACACAAAAAGTTTCACATGTCTAATTAAAGGATAAACACTTAATGAAATCATTTCTTCATTTATAAATGATATCTAATATTTTAGTGTATACAATAGTAAAAATATGCCCCAAGGTATGAATCCCCAACCTTTCACTTAGAAACATGTACTTATCATAGTTAGTCATGGGACTGTCATCATTCACCAAAAAGTGTCATATCACTAATAGGACAATCACATTCAAAACTTACATTAAAGATACAAAGTAAAATTACTTTAGGTATTAAATACATCTTTTGGTTTCTATTAAAATACACTTAAAATCTGATTTGAAAAGTTTAGAAATATCATCTCAAACTATGATAGGTAATGACTTACTAGCTAGGATATGGATTTGATTATTCGAGTACTTTGTCAAGGTTTTGTGATCTTAATAATGTATATGGAGAAGCCTTAAGATTTTTCCAATGGATGGAAGGAAAATGACTTACAAAATTAGTGATGTTATGGTGACTGGTCAGAATTAGTTGTAGTGACGGTCATAGTTGGACAAAAGGAGGGATCACACCAAGAAAATGAAAATGAGAGCATCCACATAAAAGAACACCAATATGTCCAGTTTATCATTCCATTAGTTCAGGAAACAAGAGATACCCAAAGCCCATATCACTTGCATGATCACAACCACTGCAACTAGCAGGACCAGTTCTTAAAGCATGTCTTCTTTATATTAGGTAAGATTATACAAAAAAAAGACATTAATGAGTGAAATTTATGGGATAGCCTTATAGGTTTAAGTCTAGAATGGATGAAAGACCCTTTCTTGTAGAGAACATAAAAGAGCATGGTTACTTACATGTGGCATAGTCATCACCTTCGTATCCAAGAAAACAATCACATTTTCCATCAATACAATCCCCATTAAAATTACATGAATTAGCACATCGACCATAAAAATTTAAGGATATGTCATGAAAAAGTTCATGATAAGTAGTGAAAATCAACTCCCCTAAAAAGCATATTAAGTGAATTTAGAATAGGTATAAGCTAATGGCATTCCTTGTAGGAAAAGGATTTCTTTTATTTTAAATATGTAAAATATTAATTGATGAAACAAAAAATAGAATACTTGGATAGATCATGAGAGAGGATCTAAGATAAAACATGATTGATAATACTATTGAAGCTAGGAAACTAGATTGGTCCATCATTTTGAAGACAAGATCTCCATTCTCCATCAACAACAATATATAGATAGTGCAAAAATACTTTAGACTTAAAACATAATTATCATTAAAATTTTAATTTAATCTTGAGAGCAACATAATCCTTTCTTGTAATAAAACTTTATAGTCCACAATCAATGTATGCCTTATATTTTCAACATAGAGAAGCATAAGCTCTTGATAAAGGATCAGTGGGAATGGTTTAACTAATCATTAATGTTAATTCCAAAAGGCTTCCACCTATGTTTCCTTTTCATAATATTAGTTGCATTAGGTAAGTCCTGAATCTGCAGGTGCAGTCAGGGTTATTCAATACTAACAATTGCATCACGTGCATTACAATGGCTATGTCGATAGGTAATTTGATAGGTAGGTAGTAGTATAGAAATTTACAAATCTTGTCCATCACTATTCATTCATTTTAAAATTTCTCACCTCAACCTAATTATTTCTTATGTGTTGGCCCTAATACAAGTACAATATCTAGAAAACTCAATTATAATTGCAAAATTTTAATCATACATGAGTTGAATGAAAAATACAAAAAACTTAAGTGCAAAAAATATCCAAAATCTGCTTCCAATGTCTGCACTCATCCTTTCTATGTAACATGACATTATCCACACTTCAACTTTTATAGTTTGGCTAAAGATTAAATCCATCCTTGCAATAAATCTATTTTTTCCCTACTCTTTGGAATATAAATGTTTTACAAGTAGATATTTTGCATACATCAAATTGATGATAGGAAAACCTTCTCATAGTTTTACTATTTAGAGTCTTCACAGTCAAATATTTAAATGTGCAAAAGAAATCAAATATCAACCAAAAAAGACAACAATGGATTACTTCTTAATAGTAGTTTAGAATATATTGTGAAATAGAGCTACTAGGAATGGAGAGATTCTGATAAAGCTAAGATATTTTCCATCAATATAAGTGGCTAAACATATTTACCCAATAAATTTTTGGAAGATAGTGGATGCTATCCTCTAGTCTCGTATATAAAGGCTACCATGTGTTTGTGGTTGTGAAAAACCATGTTAAAACAAAGGGTGGAGTCATAGTTATTGCTAGCGTGGTTGTAATGGCCACAAATTCTCCTCTTAATCACAACTTGATAGTTCATTCTCTCTAATCAGAAAACATGACCTATGTTATTGGATTGAAAGTTCCCAAGGGATTAGTTAAGTAGGTTGGAAGAAAAACATTACTTTGGCAATTATTGCATTCTACAAATAGGTACTAAAAACCTTATTAAGATTTACTTCTTGAATGGAATTTGAAAACCCTCTTGTTTTAATGGTGGAATGATGAATTTGAGTGTAATAAAAGAGCCAACTGGTGGGAAACATATGATCTATATCGCTATGTCAGATTGGAAGAAAAATAAGATCATGATGTCCTAATTGTGGGACTAATTTATCCACTAGGGCATAAAGAAATAGCCATTGATGAAATCAAGGAGACATAAAAAGTGAAAGGAGTTCCTAATTGGATGAATAGCTTTGTTCTCTTCAAGACCATCTAATTCTAGTTTGAACCAAAATTCCAAGGCTAGAGACACACCTCGGGGAAATGATGGTACTGAAACTATTCTTCAGGGGAGTTTCAACACTATTACAAGGGATCCACTACCAGAAAATACAAAGAATATTTGTGGTAATATGAGCCCTATGGAAGGGGCTATTGGTATTTTAAATAGACAAGAGTCCATTTCAACATGCGAGGCTATTAAGGTAAAAAAGGAAAGCATTCAAAGTAAATGTGATAAAAGTCATGAAGGCTAAAAATGAATAAAGAAAGAGGAAAGAGACTATAGGAATTGAATTACTGGGTTCATTTCAAGGATATAAAAATTTATATTTATGTTGGAAATATAAGATAGGCTAGGTTACTAAGAGGGGAGGGGTGAATTAGTAACCAATAAAACTTAATTTTAATTCACCAATTAATCCTTCATATGTATTCTGATCTAATTGTATATATTAAAAGCTAAAAGCATTAAAACATTCATAATACTTTGACACACAATATGGTGACCTACAAACCTTCCAAATAGAAAGTCAAATTGGGGTAGGGATGATACCCACAAGCTTTAGTACTGTAGTATTAAGTTGGCCTGTTAAGACTTACAATGATCACTTCTGAGTATCTACCCTATTAGGAGCAATAAGGATTGCTAAGTCCATGTTACAAAAGGATTTACAAACATACAACAAAGTATGCACTTAGTAAAGAGATTTCAAAAGACTATTAAGTCTACCTTGTTAAAGGATTTAACTGTTCCACCTATTAGGATGAACTAGTGGCTGATCTCTAATCTACAACTTTGATTTTCTAAATGAGATTCCTTTGAAGTGTAATGGTCACCTTGCTATGATGGAGAAATATTTACTACTCCTTATACTACTAGTAGCCTTCTTACTTTTCACTTTCTGCTTTTAGTGTGTCTTCTTAATATTCCATATTCACATTCATATCTTTGGATGTGACAAAATACATTACATATATAATAATCCAATTTACAATTCATCAAAGTCAGCGACAATACAAGTTTCAACCCAATTGTAGGTACTCATGTTCTAAAGACAAACTCAGTGAGGTTCTGACACTCGACAACCATTGTCAACACTCGACATCATCATGCACTTAGTAGATGTAGAAGCTTGGCTCATATTAATAACTTCCAAGTAGTCTGAACTTAGTTTGCACTAGTGACTTGGTGAGTACTATGAAACTTGACATATAAACTAAATCATTTAATTGACACTGCATAGATTAGTCAACATTATCACTGTGAGCTTGGTATAAACTGAATCACTTGGTTGACATTGTATAGCTCGATCAACACTAGATCTACATTACTAAAGTTGCAAACTCAGTAAGCATTGGAAAACTCAATTTTCACTGAGAGACTCGTTAAACACTATGAAAATTGGTTTACATTGATAATCACCAACTTGGTAGATACTGCTCAGTGTGAACTAAATATTGTTCCTAGAACTCAGTACTAATTGTAGAACTTAGTATAGCTTGAATTAATTTGGTTAACATTGTAAATTATACTATAAGCTTGATAGCTACTAACCATCTGATTAAGTGTGTGTCTAACTAATAAACAAACTTGATTGTAATGTTAGCAATCTCCCCCTTTAGCATTAGTGAAAAAAACACTTATCAATTATAATTGAATTCTCAAAAAGTTAAAAAAAAATCTTTGGTCTCCATCTTGTGTCTTCAACTCAGTAAGATACTTTTTTTTTGAGATTTTTCAAAATTTCTTTTGTAAGAGATGTTTTATCTGAATATCTATACATGTATATGTATAATATCATGATTCTCCCCCATACATATATATTCAATATACTTTATACATTATATATATCTTCTCATCTTCTCCCTTTTTATTGTATCATCACATATTCTTTCCTTTTACATATTCTCCTTTTTTATATATTACACCTTATATTATATCTTCTCCTATTGTTTGACATAAATGCCAAAGATGTATACTATACTATTATGCCAAAATGTGAAAAGAAGTCAAAATGTACTTTTAAAATCAGTGACATTATCTTGTCCTAATTTTCTTGCAACAACTTTCTTGCATGTAATTCAATATGAACTTCTACTGATAATTCCATCATGTGATCAGCTCTGGAGAAGTTGTTATCATGGATGAGAGTTTTAATATGTACAATGTGTTTTTGCAATGTATCCATGTTTAGAAGAATGATGCCTTGTATATCTACAAGTGTAGCCCTTATCCTGGCTTCTTCCCTTAGTAAGTCTACTTGCATGTCAGTAAAAAATTTGATCTTTGTGTAATGAACATAATTGTAGCTTGAGTCAAGTAACAACTAGTGTGCACTTGCCTTTAAATCTTCATCTATCTTGGAGATTTTATCTTTGATTTCCTAGGTGAAGCTAGATGTATCACATAGTTTATTGAATAGAGAAGTGACATTGTTGGTAGAGGTTTCCAATGAGCTTAGAATAGTAGACAAGTCAACTTGATATAGTGCAATCCTCTATAGAACTAGCTCCAATACTTTGTTTTCAAATTTCTTCTCTACTCTTTGCAACAATTTTTCTTTCCCATTCAAATATTCATTGAATTTATGGACCACTTCTGCTAATTGAGCCAAAATAGGTTGAGAATGCTAAGTGCATCTACAAGAATGTTCTTTGCATCTTCTAGCACTTGATTTTCTTTGTTTCTCTCCTCTCTAAGACTTTTTTGCTTAGCTTTCTTCTACAAAAGCTCTCCTACTATATGGATTTGATCAAGATTTAGAGTAGAGATATCCCTATTTGGGATAACTATATCCTCATCAAGATCAATGTCTTCTTCCTTACCTTTGCCTTTGCTAGAACCTTTAGTACTCAATTAAGGCTTGCTCTCAACTAACTTTGTACTAATTATTTACATACTTGGAATAGTCAAAATGGTGTAAATGGAAGGGCTAGCAACAAAAGTAGATATAGCACTGATTGAAGAAATACCTTGTTACTAAGTAGCTACAATTGATGAAGGAGGAAGCATTGGCTACTCGATAGATGAAGTAATGATCACTTAAATAATTGAAGTATTGAGTTGAATAGGTGTAGAGATTGGTTGAGTGCTTGGATTTGTTTTTTTGTCAAAACCAACTTAGTATTAGATTTCTTTGAGCTTGATGACTTAAAGCTTTTCTTGGAGACTAAGGAAGTAAGGCCATAACCATTGTTGCAATATTTTTAGGGTCTATTTCCTCAATGCTCTAAATATTAGGGAGATTCCCCTTAGTATCTTCTTGCTCTTGTTTCTCATCATATGTATTATCATAATTTTTTTTTTCTTCTTCATCATTGTCATTTTCCTTCCTTCTAATCTTCACCATCATCATCTTTGTCACTGAAATGAACAAAAAAATCACTCTCCTTATGAAGATTATATATATTATTCCACATGTTAGTGGAATTCCTCACCACATGTTCAATTCCATCAACTAGTATCAAGCAAGTGTTAAATTTCAAAGTGAGTTTTACTTCATTCTACTTGATGGACTCATTTACTTCTTTGTCATTAAGACTCAGCATGAGTTTCTTCAGATTCTTCTCATATATATCCTTTGCAGTTTGTTTGGCATGTTCCCATCTTGGTTTGATTCTTTCCATTAGTTCATTGGGAATTTTCATACAAGTTGGTCTGGTGAATATTTCTATTTACCTAGTTTAGACATAACCATGTCTTCAACTTGCTTCTTCTCTTCTACATTTCTAGTTTCATATCTTAATGATTTAAATTTTTCCATGCCAACTCTAGAATCAATCTCTATTAATTGCTCTTGAAATGTAGGTGGAGGTCACTTGAAAATAACATCCTCTACTTCTTCACCTAATTTCAATCTATTTCTAGATATTCTTCTTGTAAATACTATAGTAGATGAATTTTTAGGTGTGGTTATGATAACCTTACATTTCTTCTTAACTAGATCTTCTTCTTCTAATTTTTCTTCATCTTCTACATAATCTTCTATTACATCATCTCATTTACCTTCTGTTAATAGGAGAGTAGAACCAGTTTTTCTTAGTTTTTCTATCCTCTTCTTTCCTTTGTTGACCACCTCAAGAAGTTTTATCTCTAGTTCATTTTTAGATTTGGCTTCATCATATGTGCCAAAATATGTGGCCTTGGGATCCATAGGTTCATTCAACAATGTCTCAATGATATCCTTGGTGTAATCAATATTGACCTCATAGCCAAGAGGATTAATGCATACCAATCTAGGTTTGACTAATTTTATGTACACTTTGTCACAATCTACCATAAAACAAATATCATCCTTGTAGTCTTGTACAAGTTTCTTTGGAATTTTGAATCTATTATTCATCTTTTCTTTGAAAGAATCAAAATAATTGTCCATAATACTTACATAATTCTCACCAATTTATGTTATATACTCATTGATTTGATAATGAACAAGCACATCCTTTCTCCATACAACTATACCTTTTGAAGGGAAAAAATTTTGTACAAAGAAGAATAAACAGGTTAAAAGTGAACCAAACTTACACAAGTTATTCTTCTATGTCCTGATGCTTTCCATGTTCTTTCTAAATTGGTTCAACGTCAACTCGACAAGGTCAAAGGACATGATGTTCTTCACCACCTTGAAAGCAAGATCCATTGCTTCACATCATACATTGTTGAGTCTACTAGAGCTCTATATTTTATGTACTATTATATGAATTCCAAACTTCAACTCCATATCAGCTACAAAACTAATCTTCATACCTCTTCCATCCCATTCGACAAGAGTTTTCTTTTCTAGTTCCACCCGACTTGGGGTTTCGGTGATTTTTTTCCTTTGCCAAAATTGGGAACCCCATGATTCAATGAATCATTTTATTTATTATCAAGATAGGATGTTCCAACCATGGCTACCCATTGTGTACATGGCTAAAGATAAGCCTTATCCATTTTGTCTAAAATTCTTGAGGCACATTTGGAATGTGGGTTAAACCCTTGGTTTCCAAGTGTTGATGTTCGAGTTCTAACACACTATTCACACACAACTTTTCCAAAGTTTAATCCATTTCTAGGGTTCCTATGTCTTGAATTAAATAATGAAAATGTGAGTAGATATTGTTTATCAGTAATACCTTAGGAGGAATCTGTGACTGAGCTTCGGTAGGATCAAGTGTTTCTACAATTGTTGGACTCAACTTGAAATCAAGTTCTTTCCACTCAACTACTCAAACTAACATCTTAGATCCTTTCTTAGTCTTGCTGCTAGAAAATGCCATTTCTTAGTAGGGTTTATGAAAAAATTTAACAAAAGATCACATACATCACTTGGATGCACATAAATCACTCTTTGCATAAGCTCTTGAAAATTCATGGTGACAAATGAATTCAATTTAACCTTTTTTAACAAAGTTTACTTTCCCAACTACCATAAATGCTTGGTACGTTCATTTGCTTAATGACAAACTATCTTCCAATCGATTTGAATTCATTTCTTAGTAGAGTCATCCATGACTCGGTGTCCACTCTACAACTTAGTTACTCCCAAACTTTCTTAGTAGGGTCTTGTAACATGACCTAGCTTGATAAGGTCCAAAATTTCCTTAGACACTCAATGATCCCTTTGCATCTTGAATGTTAATATGGATCATTCCTTCTGGCTAACTAGAATTGATGTAGGATGTCTACTTGAGAATCTTAGGTCCAATTATTCTTGTGAGAGATCAAGTAGAAATTCTTGAGTCACTCAATTCTTGAGTGACATTTACTTCATTACTTGGACTTGCATTCTCAAAAGATTTTAGAATCCACTACTATCTCATTTGTTTTCTAATGTTATCAACCTTAGCTTTCTTTTTATCTTCAATTCTTCTAGTGTTCATACAATTCTTGGTAAGATGTCCAAGTTTTGTACAAATGAAACATCTTCTAGTGGTGTTTCTTGTTCTCATGTGATATTTTACACAATTTATTCCAATGTGTCCAAATTCTCCATAGTAGTGACATTTGCACCAAGTGTTGTAGTCCCAACCAAATATATATTTTACAATATCTTCTACTAGATTTAATATCTTAGCTTTGCATTCTGAAGATTTGTGCCAATGCTTCTTGCATTTGTGACATTTTCCTTTGTGAGGCCTCACCTTGACCTATCATAGCATAGATACTATATTTTCATTTTGTTACTTAGGACTAGATATCTTGACATACATGTTTGAGACTTGATGGATAGTAAATTTTTCTACTTATCCAATGAAAGTTACCTTATGATTTTCCATTATGATATATATTAGGACTTAATTGACATAGTCAATGAATTAATGGATATTTAGTCAGTACTTCATATATATATATATATATATATATATATATATATATATATATATATATATATATATATCCTCTTAAAAGAGGCAATAGGGGGATCTTAAATATTAGCAAGTACTCTTTCAAAAAAAAGAAAAATTTAAAATTACACTCTCCTTATGAATGGTGGCTAGGTCTTGACCATAAGTCAGATCTCATTCAAAAAATAATAATATGAAAAGAGATGAGATGGGAGGTGGTCCCACCACCCCCTCATCCCTCTCAACACCTCCCACTTACCATGGCGTGATTTGAAAGAGATGGCCTATATCAATGCCATGTTTATTCATGCCTCCTTAAAAGGGAAGTAAGACATGGACAATACTTAAGACATAGGTTGTTAGGAGGTAGAGGGGAAAGTAGCTAAGACTTAGGAAAATGTGGGGTAGGTAAAATAGGATACAAATTAGTATTTAAGGGGTAAGTTAATAAATAGTAAGTACATGTAATCTATGGTATATTATGGGTAGGATATTTTAAATGAATTATCATGATAAATTAGTAAGATAGGTAGATAGGTAGTAGGTCAGTGTTGATTAATTCTTAGGAATTTTTTTAATGGGGTAGTTATGTTTAAAGGAAATATTAATTTATATTTATGTTAAGGGGATTTAAAAAAATAAAAAAATAAATGTTTAAATATAGTATACCAAGGTTTAATTAGGAAATTGGAATAAATTAGGGAGTAGGAGTAAAATAGATATGAAATTGATTTGGTTGGTGCAATGGTTAACTTAGGAAGCAATGATTTTCTTAAATAAATTGTGGTTAGTAGTGATGTATTGAGATGGTAAGTTAGTAAGTATTATAGGATATGAATTAATGATTAGATTGGGTATCAAACCTCGATATTGAAAACTAATGAATCATCATCACCATGCAAAGACTAATCACTAGTTAATAGACATATGCAACAATAATTATAAAATAACTTACCCCATAATTTGGATGTAACTTACAAAGGAACTACATTAACTAATGAAGTTGAGAATTTACCCTACTTCTCTAATCAAAATTTAGAACAGTCGGTCAATTTCCAAATTTCCATCATAACTCATAACCTTAGAATGCAACTTATGCACATTCAAATATAATAGTTTACCATTATAGGATAAGCCCAACCTCATGCAAGTGTAAACCTTATCAAATTAACATCACATCATCTAACCCAATTGCAAAACATAAATGTTCCTTCAAAACAAAATTGGTGGTGTTTTTGCCTTGAAGGTTTTGGGCATCATAGTCATCCAATTTACATTTTTCTTTGCATTCATTAGCTCTATGACCATGCCTATTACAATTGTAGCATTTTACATTAAATTTAGCTTTACCATTACTCTAACATTTTTTTGATGTATGACCTAGCTTACCATAGTGATTGCAAGTGGGTATTTGATTCTTTTGAGCTCCTTGCTTGGATGATTCACCTTCTTCTATATATCCAATTCCTTCTTTACCTTTTTGTCTATATTGAATTTGCTCATTTAATTGATTCATGTTTGCTTGAGATTTCATCATCCTCTTATTGGTTTTCTTTTCAGTGTTTAGATCATTCTACAATCTTTCATTTTCTCATCTTAGATTCATGATTTCCTCATTTGCCTTAGTAAGCTAATCAATTAAGTCTACCTATTGAAGGAATAGATGCTGAATTTCATCATTCTTTCCTTCTAATTCTTCTTTTATCTTTTTTTTTTTCTTCGATGGCTTCACATAGTCTTACTAACTGAATTTCTTATTCTCTTTTCAGATTTCTTACTTCTTCTTGAAGTGCACCATTCTTTTCTAATAGTTTTTTGATTGCTTCATTAGCTTCATCTAAATTACTTTTTGAATGAATATCTTCAATTCTTTCTTTTGTGTAGAGTTTTTCATTCTTTGCAAGATCTTTTCTCCTTTTTAGGGATTGAAAGAGTTGCCCCTTTGCTTTCTTAAATTTCCCAATAGCCAATTTCAAATCTAGCTTTCATTATCAATAGCCTTATCAAGTCCAAATACTTCCTTTGCCTCTAATATTTTCTCAAGTTGAAAAACTTCTTCTTTGAGAACCACAAGCTCTGATATCAATTGTTGGAAATATAAGATAGGCTAGGTTACTAAGAGGGGAGGGGTTAATTAGTAACCAATAAAACTTTATCTTAATTCATCAATTAATCCTTCATATGTATTATGATGTAATTATATATACAAAAAGTTGAAAGCATTAAAAAATTCATAACACTTTGACACACAATATGGTGACCTAGAAACCTTCCAAAAACAAAGTAAAATTGGGGTGGGGATGATACCCACAAGCTTTAGTACTGCAGCATAAAGTTGGCTTGTTAAAGCTTACAATGAACACTTCTGATGATCTACCTTTTTAGGAGTAATAAGGACTACCAAGTCCACCTTGCAAAAGGATTTACAAACATTTAATGAAGTATGCACTCGGTAAAGAGATTTACAAAAGACTATTAAGTCTACCTTGTGAAAGGATTTAACTATTCCACCTATTAGGATGAACCAGTGGCTAATCTTTGATCTGCAACATTGATTTGCTAAATGAGATTCCTTTGAAGTGTAACGGTCACCTTGTTGTGATGGATAAATCTTTATTGCTCCTTATACTACTAGTAGCCTTCTTACTTCACACTCTCTTCTCTTAGTCTTTCTTCTTAATATTCCATATTCACATTCATATCTTTAGATGTGATAAAATAAATTACATGTATACCAATCCAATTTATAATTCCTCAAATTTAGCTACAATAAAAGTTTCACCAAAATACACAAAGCCATCCAATTGTAGGTATTTGGGTTTTGAACACAAACTTAGTGAGGTTCTCACACTCAGAAACTATTTTCAACAATTGACATCATCATGAACTTGATAGGCATAGAAGCTCAACTCACACTAATCACTTTCAAGTAGTTTGAACTTGGTCTGCACTAGTGACTTGGTGAATACTATGAAACTTGGCTTATACACTAAATCACTTGATTGACACTTCATAGCTCAGTCAACACTATTAGTGCAAGCTCGGTATAAATTAAACCACTTGGTTAACACTATGTACCTCAATCAACACTAGATTCAAATTGCTAAAGTTGTGAACTTGGTAAGCATTGGAAAACTTAGTTTGCACTGAGAGACTTGGTAAACACTATGAAACTTGGTTTACATTGATAATCACCAACTTGGTAGATACTGCTCAGTGTGAATTGAATATTGTTCCTGGAACATAGTAGCAATTTTAGAACTCAATGTAGCCTAAATTATGTTGGTTAATGCTATAAGCTATGCTATAAGATCAGTAGCTACTAACCATCTAATTAAGTATATGTGTCACTAATAAACAAAATTGACTATAATATCAACAATTTGGCCTCAAAATTAAGATCAAAATTATTAAATGTTGTCAAAGCTAACTACAACATTTGCAAATAAAAGGAACATGTAGAATACTTTCTATTTTAATTTTTGATAAGTAGACAATTAGTCACTTCTTACATTAATACCATGCATTGGGTTCTAAATCCTTTATTCATGTATTTCAAAAGGTCTCTTTACCCTCCTTAAGATATGTGTTAATTGGTTTATTAACATTGCATGCTCTTCTTTGAATGGATCAATGATTATTACAAAGATTTAGAATCTCTATAAAGATTAGTACCTTACCTATTGGGCAATAAATGCAAGGTAAATGAATAAAATAGATTGATTGGAGAAAATAGAGACAAGCCCAAAATGAAATGCAAAATCTAAGCAAACAAAGAGCAAAAAATTCTACCTCAAATATGCACATGGTAAGTATCTGTACCTTAGCCTACTACAAAATGATCATAAAAATCCATCAACAAGTTAAGAGAAATAGGCACCTATGTAAAATAGATGATGTATTTGTGTAGCACCTACAAACTTAGTAGACTAACTAAACCAACATATGTGAAATGAGAAGGATTTCTAAATAATAGATCACACAACATATCTCATCCTAAATCTTTGAGATCTCTTGGATCACATTAGTACCACTTTGAACATTATTGATCTTAACTTCTAGAATCTTGTCAAGCATACCAATATCCTCTTTTTAAACAATATTTTCATTGTTTGGATGGGAAGAAATAAAACCACAAATTGGGCATCCCTCATATATCTCATGATATGGAAAATTTTATACTAATGCAGATAATGAATCTAGTTTCTAAGTATCAACTTCCTAGAACATAGGATCATTCTTTGTTCTAATATTGTTTCCTTCTTTTATTAATAAAACTTCAGACTTATTTCTCAATTGGAAATCAAATTGAAGAATAAATGACAATTGTAACCTTACAATCCTTTCTATTTTATAGAACTATATTGTGAAAACAAAGAGTTGATGTAGACACCTTTTCCATAGAGGGGATCATCATCTGATGATTTTAAGTACTAGCTTGGGATAGAGTCATTGTGACAGTTAACTTCATTGGATTCCTTTGTTAGATTATTTCCTTTCATTGTTGATATAGTTCCCAAAAAATCCTACAATATAGGGGTTTCTACTTGATTAGAGGGTTCAAAAATAGAATCGATTCAAGCTTTAAATGGTCCACAAAACACACATTGTGCTTGCATTCAACTAAGGACATTTATTGATAGATTCATAGATTTTATCTCCAAACAATTCAATGATTCCTATATGGCTCTCTATGTGTGTCATCTGAATGATTCTTCTTAATCAAGCTCTTCATGAGATTTTAACTATTCTTATTCATGTTGAATGTATGATAAGGATTGGATGCTTGACAATTCATATTCTTTTGCTAGATGATGTCTTTAACTTATATTTCAACTATACCACTAATTGAAAGTTCATCCATATCCTTGAAGGCAAAGGACTCCAAAGGAAAATAAGATATCTTCCTTTCTGTATTAAAAATCACTTGAGCTAACACATTATTTTGAGGTAGTGGAATCTAGGTACTTAACTCCATGTTGTCAAATATATGGTTAAGTAAGATGAGATAAAAACAAAAATTGGTATTCTTCTTGACTATAACTATAATGCTATTTAGGGAATTCTTGTTTATAAGAACAATAATCATCTATAGGATAACAATACACTTTGATGTAAAATTTAATTATACTTACAAACTACCTTCTAGACATCCTATTTGTAATTGAATCTAAGAATTCCTCCAAAAACTTGTTGAACATTTTTACCAAATACTATTAAACTCGTTGAACTTCTATGTTGGATCTATCTTGTGTGATTATAATATATTTTTCCACTATACTATTTCATTTCCATGTTAGACACAATGAAACATGAATGCATATTGATTAATATTAAGTTTGATGAGGATTGTAGTGTGGTAGTGACTTAACAAGGAATGATCTTGAACTTGGTTAACTTTAGTAAATTAGGAATCCCATCCTTGTTAGCTAGGATGTAGTTTTTGACATTTTGATATTTTTAATTATTTTTTATTAAGAAAAATAGGTTTTAAAAAGATCCTAAAACCCAATAGTTCTTACATAAAAAAGTACTTCAAGTTAGCAAAAAATGCCTAGCAATAGAACAACAAGCAACAGAAAGGCCAAAACAAAGGACATCCAGAAAGCCAAAAAGAGAAAACCTACAAAGAGAAAAATAGACAAAGGCAATACTTATATATTCTTTTCTTACTCCCCCACCCTTCTCTCAAGGTCCTAGATGGTCTTTGCCACATCATCGATTCTCTAAAACTCTTCTGCCAAGAGTTCTTGGTCCTTCTCATAGCTCTGATCGATGTGGCTTTGAGTTATGTCCATTATGGTGCCCTCTTCCATCCCATCTTCATCATTGTCCTTTCCATCCTCCTTCGCAAGAAGCCCCCTTGCTTTCATCTTGCCACTAAGATTGACAATGTTATCATTGAGAGATTTAAGAATACTGAGCATCTGGTTAGCCATGCTAAAGTTAAAGCTCTCCATATTTTTCATCCTATCTTCCACCATCTTAATTTGATCCCCCAAGTTGGTCCAGTTCCTTTTCTCATTCTTCTTCACCTAGATTTACATCCACCCCAACCTTTCTTTAACTTCCTCCAACTCATGAAAGAGCCATTTTACATATCAAAAGTTGCCAGCTATGTTATTTTTTGCATTGTTGAGAAAGTTCATATGTACCTCCCTCACATTGTCAATAATAGCCACCAATTCCTATTCAATGAGTTCTTCCAATTGGATTTTCCCCTCTTTTTCATCAAGGATTTGGGGGTTCATAACTTCTTTGACAATCCCCATTTTAGAAGTTTTGGCATTGAAGTACTTCTAGGCCATATGCCTATCTTTGATTTTAACCAAATCACTTATGTTGCCCTCCATTTTCTCATTTTCTTTCTCATGCGGGGGCTTGGGAGGGGGAGGAAGAATAGAGAGCTCTGGTCCCATATCATTTTGCCCCTCCAATGGAATATCCTCCTCCCTAATCTTCCTCTTCTTCTTTTTGGGGATAACAACCAACTTCACTCTAGTCTAAACATCCATACCCTTGGTCTCCTCATCCATGTCCATGTCTTCTCCTTCCTCATTATACCAATCTTTGACTTGACTAGTCATTTTGGGCATATGGCCCCTAGGACTATTCTTGCAAGGAGATTTTCTAGGAATGGGAGCTCCCTTGACTCCCCCCTTTCTCTTCTTTCTCAAAGAATGATAGGCTTTCTCGTCCTCCAAACTTAAGCTCAGGTTTACATCCATGTTTGAGGAGAAATTAGAGCTCCTCGTCTCCTTATAAGTAGCCTCTACATGATGTAGGGGCTTACTCCTAGACTAGGCTTTAAAATATTCAAAAAGCAAAAGAAGTAAAGCCTCATGCAAGGTAGGGTTAGCACTAGGTTTTTTCTTATACCCTAAAATATTCTTCTTCATAGAAGAATAAAGGTAAAAAAGAAAAGAGACTTTAGCACCATAATGGAAGTGGTTAAGAAACACAAAGTGGTGAATTCTAACCCTATCAAACCTTGTATCTAGAGAAATAAACTCAATGGTAGCCTGCAACATATACCTCTAGAGCTTCTTGATTGAGTCCATCTCATAATAAGTCTCTATTTTCACCAACTCCTTCTTCTCTTTCGTGTTCTTGGTAAAATCCTTCACTACATTCGTAGAAATTTTTTTGTCTCTATAGAACTCCAAATTCTTAGTAGGGATTTCAATAACATGGGTGATGACCCCCACATCAACATGATACAAAACCCCATCAATCTTAACCCTACCATCCTTCCAAGAATTGACCATGAGATTGGTAATTGCTGAGTCATACTCATGAAGCTTGGCAATGTAGTTAGCAATGCCTCCCTTTTTGAGTTTCTCCCAAACCTTGGTTCTCTATTTCCATTTCTTCACCTCTCCAACTAGTTCCCTTCTACTCCATTCTCCCACCATCTTATTCAAATGGGTGGTTTCCTATCTCATAGACATAGTTCTTTTTGCTTCTTTGTTGGTCCTTTGTTTATTCTCTCCAAGACTACCTTTTCTTTCAATTCCAAAGAATTGGAAAAGAAAATAAGCAACCCATAAAGCATGGTGATTAGAAATTGAATGCATCATCCATGAGTTCACCCCATACTTTCCATGATTACATTAGCTTGCACACATTTTTGCATTAGTTTCCATAATTAACTAGTGATTTCAATGTGATTTCACCCATACTTCCCTAGATCCTCTCTAGATCAATTAGACCATATGTGTCTAATAGAATATTCCCTTTGATGCTCCATATCCTCACCATTTAATTCTTGACTATCTCATTGGCAAGCTAGTCAGCCAGTGAGTTGTATTCCCTGTACTTATGGCTAACATGTACACTATCAAATTTGCCAAGGGTACTATGGATTTATTCCACTATGCTTGCAATGGTCCAAGAAGGGTGGAGATCACCTTTTATGCATCAGATGATATTGTTTGAGTCCCCCTCTAGCCATAGGTCTTTGACTCCCACTTCCAGTGCTATTTTAGTATCGTAAAGGGTAGCACTAGCTTCAACATAGTGATTTGTCTAGTTTCCCAAGGGGTGGGAGAGAGCAGCAATGCTAGCACCATGGCTATTTCTAATCATGCCCCCACATCTGGTAGGACCAGGATTGCCTTTGGCCATTCCATCGAAGTTGGCTTTGTTGCATCTATAGAGGGATTTTCCTTTTGACCCCTTGTCTTTTCAATATCATGTCCTCTTTGTCCTTATTGTTACCCCCTTCATCAGGGATGCCACCCTTCCTGATAAGAAAATTTTCTCTCAAGTTGTTGTTGGTTTTTTTTTTGAGCACATTAGTAGGAACCTCTCCATCTCTAAAAATTTGATTGTTTCTCTCTTTCCATACTCCCTAGTAGAAGTGGGGCAAAGTCCATATGCTTATACTATACAGATTTGTGCCTTTGAACATGTTATCCCATTGGAAGAAGTCCAAGATATTCTCCAGCTTACACCAACTAACACCATAGTTCTTGGTGAGATTATCAAGACCTCCATGAGATAGGGATAATGAATGAAGATGTGGTTAACCATCTCCAAGTGATGATTGCATAGAATACATCTATTTGGGATATACTAACCTCTTTTTTCCAAGTTATCTAGAGTGAGAATTTTATCTTGGAGCATTAGCTAGAAAAAAATGTTGATTTTAGGGGTAAGGCTAGGCATCCAAGCCTTAGCCCAAAGAGATTTCTCCTTCATATTCTAAAGTGAGTTGTACCCCGAGGCCACTAAGTAGGACCCACTTATATTGCCTTCCCATATCAACTCATCCTTGTTATTGTTTAAAATCAAAGAGTTCAACATTACGATTATCAGCTATTGATCATTCGATATCAAGGATAGGTCTCTCTACCCCTGGCCCATTCTGTAGTCACTTACTTTCAATCCAAATAGCCTTACACATGTGTTAGCCAATTTATCATAGATGGGTTTATTAATGAGAGGGTCCTAAATTAGCAAATTATCTTGCTAGAAGAGGATTTTCTCTCGATTTCCAACATTCCATTTGCTCTTTGAATTAGCTAGGGATCTTGCCTTTAAGATCCCATTCCATATTATTGAGCTATTCAGGATGTTAGATTCATTGAGAAGATATCTTTGAGAGGGTATCCTAATATACTTATCCACCAGAATATCTCTCCATTCTCTAGTGTTGTTAAATATTTACCAAACCTGCTTAGCTTGGAGGGCACTATTAAGATGCCTAAGTTTTCTTATTCCTAGGCCCCCATAACACTTGGCGAGGCAAAAATTATCCCAAGCCACAAGAGGGTATCTCTTATGTTCTTCCAAACTAGACCACCAAAAATCTCTTTGTACCTTTTCCATTATGTCATCATATTTGACTAGAATCCCATAGAGGCTCAAGGTGTACGTGGGAAGGTTCTAAAGGGTGGACTTCTCTAGAAGGCATTTACCAACTTGGTTGAGAGTGGTTCCTTTCCATACTACCAGCTTCTCATTGAACCTATCAATAAGCCCCTTCTAGAAAGAATTTGATAGCTTAGTCCCCAATGGGAGTCCAAGATAGCTCGTAGGCAGGCTCCCAACCCAACAACCAAGAATATCTGCAATCTTCCTTTGTCTATCTACAGGGTTATTGATAAAGAATGCTAAAATTTTTACCCAATTAATAAGTTGGCTAGTTCCTCTAGTATACATATCTAGTAGGCTCTTGATCAATTTGGCATCCAAAAATGAAGCTTCTCCTCCCATTATAATGTCATCCATGAATTTTTGGTGATTGAATGATAACTTCCCTACTGAAGGTTTGATTCCTCTCAAGGACCCTTCTTGTCTTTTTCTCTGAATTAATCTGCCAATACACTCTGCCATGATAATGAAGAGGATGGGAGAAAGGGGATCTTCCTACCTTAAGCCTCTTAATAGTTTGAAGAATTCAATTGGATCCCCATTAATAATGATAGCTAGTGAAGAGGTGGATACAAGTTGGGATGTAAGCTTGCATACTTGGAGGTCAAAACAAAAGGCCTGGAGAACTGTTCCAAGGAAGGACCAGTCCACTTGGTCATAGGCTTTAGAGGGATCCAACTTGAGGAGGAGACCCTCCCTCTTCCTAGCCTCTAAAGAATGAATGAATTCATGAACCAACATTACAAAATCTAGGATTTTTCTACCAAGGATGAAACCCATCCGCTACAAAGAAATGATCAAAGGGAGGACATTGAGAATTCTAGTTGTTAGAAATTTTGGGATGATCTTGTAGAGAAAATTGTAGAAACTAATGGTCCATAGTATCCACCCTAGGGGTTTTAGGGATAAGAACCAAAAAGGTAGAGTTGAGCTCTTTCAATAGATTCTTGGTCCCAAAGAATTCCTGCACCACCTTGACAACATCCCTCACCACCTCCCAATAAACTTGGAAGAAGAAAGTTGGAAAACCATCTAACCCTAGGGCTTTATTAGTAGGGAGAGATAACAAAGCTTGATTCACTTCCAAATAGTTAGGTATAACCTGCATGATTGTGTTATGGTGAGGCTGAATCAACTAGGGTAGAGAGGAAACAATTTCCTTCTAATTCTCCACAGACAAAGTGGGGTCCCTAGAAAGGAGAGAAGAGAAAAAATTAACAGCTTCAGTAGAGATGTCATTTTCATTAGATAAAAGGGACTAGCCCTTCTTGATGGGTGAAATCTAGTTGTTTTCTCTATGCTTTAGCATGGAGAGGTGGAAAAACTTAGTATTTCAATCTCCCTCTTTAAGCTAGTCAATTCTGGATCTTTGATTCCAAAAGTTCTCTTCTCTACTAATGATGTTGTGGAGGTTAGAGAGGATAGACATCTTTATGATCTTGATGTGTTTATTTTAGCCTTCCTTTTGGATGATGTCTTGAATGGAAAGAAGTTGATTAGACACCACATCCTTGGCCTAGAAGGTATGACCAAAATATAACTTGTTCTAGATTTTGATATTGCTTTTAACATTCTTCAATTTCTTGGCTATCATAAACATAGCTATACCTTCCACATCGATTTTCCACCAAGAGGAGATCTTGGATAATAGGTCCAGGTGGGAGATCCACATCTTCTAAAAATGAAAAGTGAAGTTCATCTTCACTGAGAGAGGGATTGAAGAAATGGAGATAGGGGAATGATCAGACCCAACTTTAGGGAGAAGGGAGAGCTTGCTGGAGAAGATGTTCAGCCAACTAGGAGAAATGAGGTCCTAATCAGGGAAAACCTAGATACATTCACTCCCTAAATGCCTATTGGACCAAGTGAAAATCCCACTAAAAAGATCAATGTCCAAGAGAGCCAAACTATTTATGAAATTAGAAAGATCCATCCTGCTATCCAGGTCTAGGACCAGACCCCTAGATTTTTCCTTATCAGAGAGGGGAGTATTGAAGTCTCACATTATGATACCCTTATTAAGGTTTCAATTTTGAATGAGGGAGAAAATCGTGGCCCAATAAGCCTTCCTCTCCCTGCTTAGAGTTAGGGACATACACATTCAAAAGAAACCAAGAATCTTTACTATAAATATGCATAACTTTACATAATAGGATGTTACCTTTATTATGAATGGTGGTGACTTGGAAATGCTTGTGGTTGAAGAGTGTGAGAAGACCCCTAGAGTCACCTTCTACATTGGTGGATTCTCCATTCATGCTATTACTAAAAGAAATGTTACCCACCAGATCTTTCTTGATTTTGGTTTCTTGGATCAACATCAAATTAGGTCTGTGGTCTCTAATCATATTTCTAATTACCTCCTATTTGTGGGCTCCATTTAGCCCCCTTATATTCCAAGATATTATCTTCATTTATTTTTAATAGAACATACCTCCTTGATGGTCCTTTTGCTCCCATTAGCCACATTCCTTCTAGCCTCCTCCTGAATAGATTGGGTTAAAGTCTTTCTACTCGAAGTCTTAATTTTAGCTGTAACATTAGCTTTTTCTCTGCTCCTAGTTGCTACTGATGATACCGGGGAAGGGTCTCTACTTTTCTTCCTTGTGACTAGGGTTCAAGTCCCCTTGTTATCATTTTCATAGTTCTCAAGCCAAGCCTCCATTCTAGAAAGTTGTCCAGGGGAAGAGTTTCTGACTAGTTCCAGAATCCTAGTTCCCAAAATAGGGGAGGTGGTGAGGGGAGGGCCTCCTTGGCTCCCTGAGCCACTTGAGTTTTTGGCACAACTAACACATCAACCTCCTCTTCAATTTATATATATGTTTAGGGTAGCCAAGAAATTGAGTGACTTGTTAACATGTGAACTCTATTGGAATTGAGTGATTTGTTTGTGATAGAGGAACAAATAGAATATCTAGTCCTGTACTTTACAAATATTGACACTAGTATTATTCCTACAATAAATCTTGATAGATAACTTGACTCGACTCATAAAAGTGCATTCCTACAATATAATTCCCACCAATCAAGTGTTCACTCAGCTCCTAAAAATTATTCAAACTAAAAGTTCAATTTCATTAGTATATTGCCAAAGACAAAAAATTGACTAATTTCTATATATTATAAAATTCTTTCCATAGTTATTCCCTTTGATGCAAATAAAGCTCCACTTCTTTACCTTTTTCCCACCTTTTAGCTTAATTTAGGATAAAATTATATTGCCCCAAGTTCAAGCAATTTCTAAATATTCACAAATGACTACAAGTATCCTATGTTTCCAAATTAGATGTTTTATCTATTGAACCCAAGTATGAAATGTTCCAAATTAGATTTGAATTTAGACCATCCACACATATTATGACCTTTTTCTACTCTTCCAAACATGCAAAAGGTGAATAAACCCCTTAAATGCAATGTGATCTTCATTTTCATTCATTTTACAAACACATTGAATGACAAATGTAAAGAAGAATAGTTTTTTGGATTGGAATTTTAGTTGACTAATAATATAATGTCACCTCTCTTAGAAGGATATTGAAGAGTTAGTAGTGATGGAGCGCTTTTTTTTTTGCAAAAAAAATGGCCTCCATTTAAAAGATGATGTTGAAGATTTGATGAAGTTTTATGGCCTCATATAAATCTAGTTTTAAGAACAACATTAGTAAACATTTTGTCACCCAATTATGGGTTAATATTCTCATTGTTCAAATTAGAAGAAATTTAGAATGTTATCAAATGAAGGCTACCTTTAAACATCACATACTCACATGCTACTTTCTCTGCTACCATATTTGAATAGCAATACCAATTCTTATCACCAAAAGAGAAAGAGGAGAATTTAGTTTAATAAAGTTGGAATATGGATATAAGTTTACAAGTCTTTCCGTGGTATACAAATACAAAGTAAATGGGTTACCTTGGTTTGGATGTAGTAATGAAGGTTGCTCCAAAAGTCCTCATCGACTATGATTTACATATTTCTATTGGGGTCAAGGTAAATGGCATTGGTGGAGGACATGAAGTTTTTAGAGCAATTGTCAAATGACTACTGGAAACTAGAACACTAAAGAGGGATATAATTACATAATTAGAAAATAGATAAGGCCAAAGACAAACATCTAATTTTCATTGTATTGGGACAAAAAGTGCTTACTTATAAAGGAAAGATTGTTCTCATGGATAACACTACAAAACAAAATCCTTATAGCTGATAAATTTAGAGAAAAAGGTTATGTAGATCCAAGAAGGCACATACTATGAACCTGCAAATACTCTCACCAATGTTGGAGTTGGTTATATAAAAAACTTGGATGGAACTCAGTAATACCAATGTCAATCCTAAGTATGTTTCAAGATTGGTCTATTTGAAATAAGGATTGTTTGTATGGTGGCTTGTGGAATACAACACCATCTATTGTCATATGGATGTTATGGCAAGAGAGAAATAGATGTATTTTTAAAAATAAAAGGATAGGATAGGAACATTTAGTAACAATATGGAGGCTGCCATTATCAAGATTGTGAATAATAGAATATTGAATATGCAAAAAGTAACAGAAAAGATGACTTACTGGGATGATAATATGAGAGGTATATGGATTGGGTTTAAGATTCCTTGGTATGTTAGTTTGACCTTCACTTGGTTTCAAGAATAATATTCTATACTAAAAAAGGCCAACCACATGAAGGTGGAAGCTCATCTAGCCTCACCCCCCTCCCCCTAACATCAATCTAAATTACCCATTATCATCTAATTACATACTTCATTGATTCATTCATCTATTTATGAACTATAAAATTCAATCAATACAATCACATAGCATTCATTAATATGATATAAAATTCATTAATAAACAATACTAATCAAGACTTCATTAACACATAACAATATTCATTAACATGAAATAAAAATCAATATTAGTACACAACATTTATAGATAATCACTTAAAACAAAGTTCTTCATTATCCAACACATTTTATCAAAGAGCATTTTTAAAAAATCATTTTTTTTTTTTTTTCTTAGCTTTGTTAAGAAAAAGCCTTCTTGGGAAAGGCTTTTAGATTCTTGGCATAAGTGTGCAACCATGAATTTATAGCCTTCCTTCAAGGCAAATTTTTTTATCTTTATCCATGAGCTCCACACTTAATTCTATGCCCTATATTTTTTTTCTTAATATCATTAGTTTTACATGTATGGTTTGATTAAACAAATTTTTTTGCAACATTACATAAAAAAATTTATATGAAATTTTATTGTTGCTACTTACAATTCAAGACTAAAGATTCATATAGCCACCAGAGCCAAGTTTGTGTTGGCCACACTTTTCTAGTCTCGCTTTTGTAGCTACTAATGTGTCTTGCAGTCTATGTACAATTTAAAACATGTTAGATTATATATTTACAAAGATCACTAATTAGTGCATGATTACATTATACTTAATACTATCATGACATACCTTCTTTTTCTCAATGCTAGTTCATTTCCTTTATAATGATGTAGCCTTTCTCCTTTGCATCTTCTATTATTTCATTTCACTCCATCAATGGAATCATAGGAGGACAATCAAACTTTGGGTTCTCCTTTAGACCCATTCTATATTGATCCCTCATAGTCTTTATATGTCTTGATGCTCTTTTCAGAAGTAAGGTGATGTCAAAAATGTTTTTTCCAAATGGCTCCTCAAAAAGATGTAATTAGCTAATTTTTAAATTTAGATCCCTATTCATTCCACCTTTTTAAAAAAATAAAAAATTGTTAGATCAGTAACTTTAATATAGTAAAATAAATGGAAGAAAAGAAAAATATTGTAGCAAGGATATAAAACTATGTACCTTTTAAGTATGGTGGTTCCAAATAGCCTTAATGTCATATCAATAAGATGATCAAACAAAACACTATGTTCTACAAAAGGATAAAGGGATTATCAGTCCAAAATGAGTTATGTATAAGTAAATTAAAATTAAACTTTAAATAATAACAATTTTAAATCACCTTGAAGGTTTTGTAATTTTAATGGAAACACATTTTTCTTGTTTAGCAACAATCTCCCTACAAATTAACCAGTACTAGTCACACAGACTACTCTAGGAAATGGATCAGCTTTAGTAGTAATGGTCTTTGTTTCTCTATGAACTGAAGGTCTATCTATTTGTGCACAAAATAGGTACATTAGTATAAAATTCACCCTACAAAAAAAAAAATGCGTGATTAGCACATTACAAAATATAGCAAAACAAGATTTTACTAGTTGTAGTGGGCATAGACAAGGATGTTTGCATGCTCCTTGTTCTAACAATGCACTCGACAATATCAGACCATTGACTAAAAGAGGCATTTTTACTTCATCATGAGCTGAAGAATACCATATTTTTAGCAAAGGAATTTACAATGGAAAAATCTCAAATGGGGTACTAGCTAGAAGTGTCCAAAAATAAAAGTTAAGTGTTATAATGTTGATGAAAACAAACAATGTTGCACTAGTTTCACTTTCAACATTAGATGTCCTATTTCAACACTTAAAATGTCCTTAAATAAACTCAATAGTGTAATAATGTTGTAATTATAAGTAATGTTGTAAAAAGAAAGTGTTACTTACTTGAAGGTTGTGTGCTACAACCCTCACCATGTTCGCCATGTAGTGTCATAGCTGTCAAATATTTTTGTAGAAGAACACATAATATTTTAGATCATGATCCATAAGATACTATAAAATATAAAAAATATATTGAACTTCTATTATTTATTTAGATTAATTACTACTTACCTTCAAAGAATCGACCTTACAACCCAATTCTTTTTTCAGTGCCTCTTTCTCCTCGCTTGTGTCACACTCGATAATAATGTTTCATCATTGTATCTTTGTTTGAGTTGTTGGGCCATGAACATAGGGTCAAAAGTAAGGGTGATGTCATGTAAAAATGACACTCATATTTCAAATCACATTTGATCTACTATCATTCTAGCTTTTTCCTATCATTTTAGACATCAATATTAGTAAAATTCTATCAAAATAACTCCAAAGCCATAAATAAAAGAACATAATAATATGATATTTGTTTCTATATAATTTGAACAATTACAATAATTAAGGTTTACCTTTGCTGAAGAAGGTGTGTGTGATGGTGCATCCTCACCCATGTGTGGTGGTCTACTCATGTCGCCTTATGAAAAATATTAGTAATTCTTAGCAATCAGTAATGAAATGAAAGTATTTGATATGTTGTACTTAATGTTTATATCTACACATATGGTTTTCAAAGAAAAATTTGGTGTAACTAATGTGTATATCTACAAAATTTAATATTAGTAAAATTTATTATTAATAAAATTCTATCAAAATAACTCCAAAGCCATAAAGAAAAGAGCATAATAATAAAACATTCATTTATATATAATTTGAATAATTACAATAATTAAGGTTTACCTCCACTAAAGAAGGTGTGTGAGATAGTACATCCTAGCCTATGTGTGGTGGTCTATCCATGTCACCCTATGTATAAGATTAGTAATTCTTAGCAATCAGTAGTGAAATGAAATTATTTGACATGTTGTACTTAATATTTATATCTGCACATATGGTTTTCAAAGAAAAATTTGGTGTAACTAATGTGTATGTCTACAAAATTCAATATTAGTAAAATTCTATCAAAATAAATCCAAAGCTATAAAGAAAAAAACATAATAATACAACATTTGTTTCTATATAATTTGAACAATTACAATAATCATGGTTTACCTTTGCTGAAGAAGGTGTGTGAGATGGTGCATCCCTGCCTATGCATAGTGGCCTATCCATGTTGCCCTATGAAAAGGATTAGTAATTCTTAGCAATCAAGAACAAAGTGAAAGTAATAGACCTACCAAAAAAATATTAATAATAAAGTAGATTGTATATTGGAATCAATATTAACTAGAGCAATTGGTTTAAATGTTATACTTACTAGTCCCATGATAGGGAATGTTTTTCATATCTACAAGATTCAAATTGTAATCTATCAAAAGCTCTTCCCCTACACTTATTGATTTTATCCCACATACAAAAACATTATTTCCCTTGTGTGCCTCGAATATACAATTCACCAACTTATTAGTTGACACAAGTCAAGCACTATTTATAAATCCTAAAATATTTCCTATTTCTTTTAGCCTTCCATCAATATCAAAATGACCAAATTTGAGTATTTCTATCTAAAAATCAATTTTTTCCAAACATATGATCTATAAATAAATTCATTTGAGCTAATTTATATATGGTCTCACACTTTTCTAATTGGAAATATCTATTAAATACATGTTTTATGCTGGTTTGTATCCAATTAATAAAGAAATACAATTTTTTAATAACATATAAACACCATTTTATAGAGCTTGGAGTCAAGAATATTCTCATATAGATTTTATAGTATTTTAATTAGATATAGTATATTGTAATTAAAAAATTCTACAAGCACATATTTTTGGCACTCGTAAAGATGTCAATTTTGAGAAAGAAAAAAATATTAGATCATATCAAAAAAAATAAAAATTATATGATGTTCTAGAGGAGAGAGTCCTCTTTTAGAATGTACAATTTTTCTCCTGGTTAGAATAGATTTATTTTGAAAAATGTACTAGCAGATGAAAACTATTGATTTAAGGTGAGTTGAAATTTGAATCATTATAAAAGAGAAAATATAGGTCTAAAGATAATTTTTATTTTTGATTATTCTAGCTATATATGTTATCTATAACATATTCTGACATCAAAGGGAAATAAGTTTGTTTCCATCTAGCTTTGTGGTGGGAACTAGACCACTAATTTTCAACATTTTTTAGTATCTAAAAAACAACCTATAAAAATTAGGAAAATATGTCAATTCTTATTCCAAATAATTATTGAAAATTAAAATTTCTAAACTACATCCATTTCTACACATTTCATAAGTTTACTTCATTTTCAAATTCAAAATAATAATTCTAATTTTATGTCATTGAAGTTGAACAACTACACTTTTGTTAGCCTTTTCCTTTACAAAAGGGTGACACAGGTTTGTGCTTTTGCCCAACAAACATTTTATTTTGATCATTTTGTTTGTTTTTAATATAATTTGGTAATAATGCATACCTACACATACTTTTTTATATTGCACAATCTACATCCAATTGTTGTAATTGTAACAAGGTCCTACATAATCAATTCAACAACTTTATTGGAACAGACGTTTATGTCATCCATGAAAAATAGGCCCAAACCATGTAATGAGGATGGAACTATGTAATATATCCTTTCATTAATAGAAAAATCAAAATTAATTGGATCGTACCCATTCTTTCTAAAGATGTGTGTACCTTAAGGGAACCTCCCTATTGACTTTTCTCTCATTATCATAAGAACACATGACATCCCCCTCAACAAGAAAAAATTGCATTCATTTGTTAATTTTTTTCTAGTCTTATGACCTCTAGTTGATCTCCCTATTTTAGACCTACTAGATGTCTCACTTTTATCTTCTATTATCACATTTTCTTCACTCGAGGAAGATAGATCATACAAATACCTATTTGGTGATATCTACAATCCATAAAATGAGAGACACATTAGGACAAAAGTTGATGTTGATGGTAAAGATAATATATGCAAATAAAAAATTATATCTATTGGGTCTATTTATGTATACTTGTTGATTCATGTGATTGTGCAAGATCCTAGTCAAAGGCATTGAATAGCGTACATATGTAAATTATTTATCTTAAGTTAGACAAAAATTTGGGCTAATTAATGTATATATCTTAAAAAATATTGGACATGTTGTACTTAATGTTTATATCTAGACATATGATTTTGAAAGAAAAAGTCAATCACCTCGCTTATCAAATTCACCAACATTGTAATGAATGAAAAGTTGTCTACTTACAATGCTCTATAAACTACAAACTATGTAGAAGAAAAAAATTACAAGATGCATTTATCAAAATCAAAAAAATTTCTATAAATAAAAATCATGACCCTATCATACTTGACATTGATCATACCTTGATAGAAATTTCATTGATTGTGTCATTGATCATCATCCTCATCCATGTCATTATCATCACCATCACTGTACTTGTCACTTTGATCATCATGATCAACACTACCATCTTCATCACAATCATAATCATCTTCATCACCATTATCATGACCATCATAATCATGACCATCATCACCATAATCATCACCATCATCAACATCATGATGATGATGATGATGATGATCATAATCATCATCACCACCATCATTATCATTAGCATGACTAGAATCATCATCATCTTCTTCTTCTTTATCATTGGGTAACCATCGTTCATGATCATCATTTACTTTGTCTTTTGATTCTTTAGTATCTTCTTCTTCCATCACATTATACTTTACTAGCCTTCCTCTTGGATCATGTCTAACAAAAAATGGCAAAAAAAGTTTGTGTGGAATGCCAAAGTAAAATGCTTGCTCTCATTGGTTTAGAAAAAAATAGGACTCATCTCTAACTGGCTAAAATGACATTGTAACAATCATTGTAAATCCACTATCATGTTCAATAATAGTCCTATCAGGATCATTTTGATTCAGCCGTAGCCTATACTATTTGAAAAAAAATAGAACTAATTTTAATGAATTAAAGTCACACTCAAATATATCATCCAAAATGCCATAGTATCAATTTTTAGATTATTGAGGATGTATGTCAGTTCTAGACAGAATATTGGTCACTATACTTATCCTAGAATCACAAGTTTTCTTCATTTCGGCTGAATTTTTTATGAGAAATTTATGGACATGGTAGTACACAGATTTGTGGTGTTTAACTTGCAATTATTCAAACATGTCAAGATTATTTGCAATAATCTATGAGTTGATATTAAACTTATGGCTCATGATCAGTAATCTTCTACATAACTCTGTATCTCTTAAGCCATATGCTAGATCAAGTACCATTGGCATAACATTAGGATCTCCATTACAATTAGCTTCTTTAACCAATGATGAAACACCATCACATGTTAATGTGTGATCATTTTTTTGAGCTTGTTCAATCCATACCATCATCCAATCAAGATTGTTTACAATATACAAATGTAGTGCATCCCACTCACGACCAACTATAAAGAAAACAATTAGACTAGTTAGAAACAACTTATATTGATGTTGGATAAGAATTAATTAACTAAAAAAAAACTTATAATTACCTCTCACTCTCCTCAATCTACCTTTCCCCATCAGGTACTCCCCTTCAAATTTTTTAATAGAGTTGGGATCTCAAATGCGATCGACATGGATATTTGCTACAAACTTTGGAAGATATTCACTAATGTACACCATGGTTTGGTATACCATATATCCCTCTACCATAGAACTCTTAGGATGTGCTCTTTTTCGAACCAATCCCTTCATAATTTTCAAGTGTCTCTCAACCATCCACATTGACCTAGTTTATACAGGTCCACACAATTCAATCTCCTCAACTTGATGTATGAGGTAGTGTTCATGAGAATTGAAAAAGCTTGAAGGTAGACACTTTTTCATTTCACACATAAGCTACAGAAATTTCCTCTTCTAATATTTTATATATATTTTTATCAATTTCTTTAGATGATAACCACCTAAAAGAGGTTCAACACACAAAAACATATAAACAAGATTTCAGATAAAATTATACAATAGATTTCAGATAATATTATACAAATCTAGGAAAAAACACTCTTAACCTATATTTTCCAAGATCATATATAACTTTTTTAATATTTTATCAAATTGGTGTGGGAGGGATAGAGGTAGGACGTACTACAATCATTAAAAAATGATCATTTCAATATATTATTAAATAATGCAATAGGTAGTACATTTAATTTTCCAAATATATTTTAAATAGAGAACATGACTTAACTTGACGAAGCTATGCCAATCATGTGTTTTCAACCTTGACCAAAAATCACCTTTCTTTGATACAATAGTGCTTATGGTTACTGCAAATCCTATGGAAAATTTTATTTTTCTATGACTTCTTTTAATGCATCACTTTGTTACTCCATTAATAACCAAGGAAGGGCACTTGTATTTATGTAGTCTCCATTTCTATTTGATTCAATGAAATTTTTTAGTGCATGATTGGATTCATGAATGTCAGTACAAATTTTGGTAAATTTTTCTCTATCATGCCTTCCATCCAATGTTTTCCATGGTGTCTCTGTTACATTCTTTCCAATATGTAAAACATCAAACAAATGCACAATTGGGAGATCCTTGTATTATGGTAACCTACTAAATTGAGTAGGATAACTTTTCATTCTTTTAGGAAGTTGGTCATTGATGCCTTGATGACCTTCATGAGCATCAATTAAATCATTACTAAATATAAGACAATATAAAAATATAAATTTCAAACTTCAGACCTGTAACTAGACAATACCTCGATGATTTAGTCAATTGTATTCCAACTTTCATAGATGAGGTGTCATTCATCATGGCCTTGATGTTGTCTCTTCTTTCCCATTAAAAAGATGTCTTTTAGTAATTTGATACTTATGATTACTATGGAGAAAGTGCCTAAACTCATTGAATACCTATTTTCTTAAACTTCTTGAATGATGAGATTTCATCTTCGAACTACAAACTAGACATGAAAATTTTTCCTTTATCTGAAGACCTAAAAGATCATGTATAATTGAATTATGTACAATTATCATGTGTAACTTAAGCATACAACAATAATGTGTAAGCACTATAACAAATAGAAAAAATGTGACCTTAACAATATAACATACTGTAAAAATGAGTTAGCCTAGGGGCATCATATATTGTCCATACAAGCATTGCATAAAACTGAAATCATCTTTTTCTTATTGATCTAGATATGCTATGCATAGTGACACCATTCCATAACTTCAACAACTCATCTATTAGGGGCTCAATATACACGTTCATATATTTAACTTGGTACTTACCTAGTAATTGAATGAATAGAAACATTACATAATTATTATGACCATTTTCATGCACTGTTTATAAATTAATTTAGATAACTATTAAATGAAACAATACCTAGCACAATCATTGACAACATTATGTCCTCCCTCTTTATGGACATCCAAGGAGGAATGTTACTATTTTTAACAAAAATAGGCCACATTGAGTAAACAGATCTCATATCTCCAAATACATTGACACGGTCTATTGCCAATGAAAGTATCAGATTATGAGGTTCTTCTTTAAAATGTGACCATGTTTCTTCTATCTCTTTAAATGTAGAACCATCCATAGGCATTCACATAATGTAATCTTTACTTCTATTGCATGCGTGGTAATCCATAAATTGTGTCAATCTAGTGTACTTGAATAATCAATGAAGATGTGGAATAATGGGAATGTATCAAAAAACCTTGTGAGACACCTTTTTTGTTATTAGATCTGACCAATATCTACTAATATGACAATTAGGGCATTCTATTACAAATTCATATTGTTTATGATATAGAATGTGATCATTGAGACATGCGTGGTAATCTTTACTTCTATTGCATGCGTGGTAATCCATAAATTGTGTCAATCTAGTGTACTTGAATAATCAATGAAGATGTGGAATAATGGGAATGTATCAAAAAACCTTGTGAGACACCTTTTTTGTTATTAGATCTGACCAATATCTACTAATATGACAATTAGGGCATTCTATTACAAATTCATATTGTTTATGATATAGAATGTGATCATTGAGACATGTATGTATTGTCTGATACTTCATTCCATTTTGATTTATAATGGTAGATAATTCTCAGTATGAATAAGGTAGAATGTTTGAAGGTGGTAACAAAAACTCACCCTATCAACCTAAAACAAAAACTATGCATTGTTAATATAATGAATAGTAATGGTATGCTAAAATTGAAGATGACAAAAATAATATACCTTATCATACGTGACATTCCTACATTGGATAAACCATTCATAACCTTCAAGTTCACCAACAATACTATAGCAAAGAAAAGAGTTGTTTGGGAGCCTTCATATAGGGGCTCGTGTCCTTCTAAAGTAAAGGCATATCAAGACCATCATCATCATCCTTATCAGATGTTCTAGTACCATCATCGTGAGTGTCTTCATCACCTGCACTAATACCATCTTCTTCAATCATGTCCTCTGGCACATTATCATCTTCTTCCATGGGAGTGCTATCCTCAACTTGGATATTCACACCTCCATGTACCTCTAGTCGGAAATCCACATTCAACAATGGACAAAAATCATGGCCCCCTTAAACATGGTCATGTTGCCTATAATGACTCTAGGTTGTTGTGATTAGAATTCTTCAATTCTTTAAACCTTTACACTATTTACAAGGACTTATCATCTTTTCTTCAAAACTGAGGCCACAATGTAGCCATTCTTGTTAATTTTTTTTAGGTTCATATTGTTAGGCATAGTCTTTCTTTATAGGAAAATATATCTACAAAAATATTAGACATGTTGTACTTAATGCTTATATTTGCATGTATGGTTTTGAAGGAAAAATTTGATGTAGGTAATGTGTATATCTACAAAAATATTGGCCATATTGTACTTAATATTTATATCTCAACATATCGTTTTGAAAGAAAAAATTGGAGTAACCAATGTGTATATCTGCAAAAAAATTGGACATGTTGTACTTAATGTTTATATCTGCACATATGGTTTTTAAAGAAATATTTGGTGTAACTAATGTTTATATCTACAAAAATATTGGACATGTTGTAGTTAATGCTTATATCTACACATATGGTTTTGAAAAAAAAAATCGATGTAACTAAAGTGTATATCTGCAAAAAAATTGGACATGTTGAACTTAATTTTTATATTTGCACTTATGGTCTTGAAAGAAAAATTTTGTGTAACTATTGTGTATGTGTGCAAAAAAAAATTAGACATGTTGTACTTAATGTTTATATCTTGTAGATATGGCTTTGAAATAAATATTTGGTGTAACTAATGTGTATATTTGCAAAAAAAAATGGACATGTTGTACTTAATGTTTATATCTGCAAATATCATTTTGAAAGAAATATTTGGTGTAACTAATGTTTATATCTACACATATGGTTTTGAAAAAAAAAATTGGTGTCATCAAGAGTTGAATTGTTCTATGAAAGTCCTAGTTTATTCATACTATATATCATAATTATTTCCAAGGTCAAGTCAACTAATTAGACTTAGACTAAATTTCTATAGTATCTAAGTTACATGTTCTGGTCTATCATATGAAACAATGGCTTAGTATTTGACAAACTTATATAAAAGTTTGCATTCTATGGTAAAATGAGTACACTAATTTCATGTCGTCATTATTCAATCTTATAAGTAATGTCATAAACTAGTTGTGGCCCAGAGTTTGGCACCTATAGATAAACAATCCTATGCCACTCACTACTCTTGGTAGGCCCATAGTGGCAACCTAGCACCAAAGGCTCCACCATATCTAGGAGACCAATTTTAGTTTAACTCTACGTAACAAAAAATATTTGATATGTCAAGCCTTTGGTCCATTTTTCTAGTTTAGACATTAATTTTGTGCATATAAGGTTGTACATTGGAATGATGATTGCATAGAAGAGTCATTTTCTAACACAAACTCAGATAATTCTCCTCTAGTGATCATTTTCTAACACACACTTGGATAATACTCATGCTCTTGGGTCCCCTATCAATAATATAGTAGGTTCACTCTTTGTAATGAGAACCATGAAGCTGACTTGAAAAAAAAATCAATCAAGAAATGCTTCCAATTAGTAATATTTTGAAGCCACTTTTGGGAACTTTTTAAAGCTAATTCAACAGAGATTCTTTTCATAAAGCATTGGTGCTACCTTAAATTGGTCGTAGTTATGAGATAGCAAATTCAATTAACTAGCTGGACATAACTATGCAGTATATGAAATTGAATAGACTTGCTTTTATATGTATGGAACAAATTTGCACAGTTACATTTAGTTCATTGTGAGTAGAATGTGATGATGGTCATTTTCATGATATTATCTACATTTGATCACCTAGAAATGTGCATCAAAATCCTTTACAACTAACATGGCAATAGCCACAATTATGGTGATGATACATGTTCAAGCCTTATAACAATATTTTTAAGGCCAACAACATACAAGAAATTGGTACATTAACCATTGGGTAAGACAAGATGGACTAAAAACCAAAAATTAACACATCTAAAACTTCAATATGATAATAATTCAATCATCAATGTATACCCATCTTTTAATCTTCATCCTTCAAACTGTGGACCAGAAATAAGTCAAAATGCTCATTTAGCCTAGCTATGATTTCCACATTATATTACATTTACTCTTTCTAATAAGAACCATGAATCTGATTTAGTAAAAAAATTCAATCAGGGTGTGCTTTTGAATAGTAATATTTTCAAGTCACTTTTGGTGATTGGTAAAAGCTAATTCAATGCAGATTCTTGTAACAAATCTTTAGTGTTATTTAAGATTGCCCATAGTTGAGAGATCTGAAATCCAAAGAACCAGCTGGACATAAATGTACACTATTTGAAATTATTTAGATTTTCTTTTATATGTATGAATTAAATTTGCACAATTCCATGTAGATCATCTGTAAGTAACAGGTGATGATGAGGTGAACTCTAACTAGTCCTTGCTTCACAAAATCAACTACGTTGAGGGTGCTTGCTTCTAAGGATGCTAATCTCATTTCTCTTCACTCAATCTCAGTCATTTCCTTAAAGAAACTACACTATACCCATTTCTCTTCACTCAATCTCAATCATTGTGTTAAAGAAACTTTTGATGGCTAGTACCTACCAAATCTAGAAAAAGTAGTGTTGGGAGTGGAGTGTAGGATATTTGGTGAAAGGAGTAAGCATACAACTACATCAGATTTCTTAGCTTAGTTGAGTTTCAAGATATCAAACAAATCCTTATAGAAAGTTGATTTATTGATGCCAAAAGAGTTGTGTTGATGTCTCGCGTGGTCATGATAAATTTGGAGAACAAGGTTAGTATGCATAAAGCATGATTATATTGCTAGGAGGAAATGAAAGTAGTCCTAAAAAAGAAATATGTGCAACATAGCTTCTCTAAAAAAGAATATTTTTAACCATTGACCAAAAAGAAAGCATAAACAATCCACAAAGAAATGTTGGAAATAATATTCCTAGACATAATCCATTGGTTTTCCTACAAACCTATTGCCATTGGTAGGATTTTGTTAAATCTATTGTAAGCAATCACAATAAATTACAAAATAAATCTAAAGAAATTGTCATTCAAAATAAAATTATTTACTTACCAACTTTCCATCAACTGTCTAAACTTTAACTTGCTGACCTTTAATCTCCACAACTTCTCCATCAATCCAGGCCACTTCAAAATATTGCACCCATACTTGAGAACCTACAAGAATTTTTAAAAGAGCAAGAATACTACTTGGTGGTTAACTAATACAGGAACAAGAACTACTAATGGCAATAGATTTATATTACAAGATTTCCAATATGATACTTTCATAACCTTAATATCAATTTGATCCATCAAATATGACATTCTCAAAACTTTCTCTCTAAGGACAACTCACATGTTGGAGGAAAGAACTATAACAAAATAAATATTGATTGTCACATTTGATGACCATAAGTGTTCACTTACTGAGAGATAACAATGACAAGAGAAACTCTAGTAACACCTAACCTAAGAATGAGAATAAAAAGAGGAAACAATAGGGAATTCAATATTTTGTTGGCCCTTGCAAAAGTTTAAAAAACCACACCTTAGGAAAAAGCTTATGTGCATGCACAATTTAGTAATTTCAAAATTTATAATATGTGGACATTATAACAAAGTTGAAACAATAGTTTGATGAAAGCCAAAGTGAATTAAAAATCAATGAGTGAGTTTGAAAGTGTAGGGAAATCAAGATACCATTTTGATTTATATTAGAATACAAGAATAAAATACAATTTTAAATATTAATGCAATTGCAAGGGGTACTAACAAGATCATTAAATAAAGAAAAAATATAAATATATATTAGATGGCGTAAATACATAACAATAGTAAAAGGAATGAATGGACTTGCCAAATCATCATCTCATCTCTACAACCCACACAAAATGTTAGATATAATTACCTCATTCTAAATGGTATCGAATTTTTTTCTTATGTTATAGATATCAGGCATATAATTGTGGAGGAAGCAAGAGATTGTATAATCCAAATTGAGCAGGCATTCACAAGAGTAGGAATGGGGTTAAACTAAATGTTTGAAGAAACGAGGAATAACCTGACAAGAGATCTCATTAGAAAACTATGAAAGGAGAATGTGCAGTCTAAATTTATGGTGTTGCCAGAGAAAAATAGAAATCTATTGCATGAGATCAATATCCTAAGCAAGCCTCTTAAAATACTTCCTTGTTCTCTCAGGACTCTGATGCTGGGTACCCTATTTTATCTATTACAAAAAGCCAATTAAAATGATGAATAATTTAAGACTATTTTAACCGGGATGATTCAAATATCATACTAGATTATATTATGTCTAATGTGGTTTAACAATGTTGTGTGTACATAAATATGGATACAAATATAGATGCAGTATTGGATTTAGAAATTAAACTACCTGGTATGGTTTCTGAAATTGATATTTTGAGTAGTTTTAAGGAGTTTGAAAATTGTTTTAGAATTTTTTATTCATGAGTGGATGGAATTCTAGTTTGGATGATGTTGTGTTATTCTTCTACAATTGTTGAAAAACACATAAAAATCAAACTTTTGTAGTCTCAAAAAATCAGAATTTGCCTAGTATGAACTTCTAATTGGACATTTGTTTCAAAGAAATGAAGGAATTAGAATCTTCATAATGTTCTCTATAGAATTTAATGCTTGGTAGTGGAAAATGTTCAATTATTAAAGATAATCAGCTTTATTATTTTTTCATTCTCAAAATTATTGCAAAAAAACCAACAAAAAAATCTGGACAAGGAAAACACATCAACAATTATTATGCTAGTTAAAGTCCATTTTTAAAACCAACTTCACAATTTTTGCTAATTTCCTTATCCAGGGTATCTTAAGCCATCATGAGAGTGATAGTAAACTTCAAAGGCCAGTGGTATCCAAATCCTTGACACACTTCAACATCCTATAAAGTTTAAACTCAAAAAGAAGCAATCTTGATATGCATAAAGACCCAATGTTGTAGCACCAAACAAAGACTATATTAGCAAGCCATCATTACAACGATGGTAAAATTCAAATGATAGTGGTATCAAAAGAGAGATCATAGTGATGTATGAAAGCCTTGGATATGATGATGATCAAGTTTTTATCTTAAATGTCATTCACGATCTATTGAAATTTGAGACAACAATCTACAGAGCTCATAATCACAAATGATTGTTGTTCAACTCATGTCAAGTAAACCCAACTCAAATGACCTACATGAAGATGGTTATCTAAAATGGATGGTAACAATACTTTTGATGACCTGTATAATATCTGATCAATGATGATTGGTTGTTGACACTTACCGTTATTATTTTTAAATAACATTATTATTTTAATATATATAAGAACAATCAAGCTTTGAAATAAAGGGGTAAAAACTTTATTAAGAATCAGAAAGAATTAATACAAAGAGAGCTAGAACCAAATCTCCCAATAATAAGCACAAGGATAGCACTAAATAGCAAAAAAACAACTAGCATTGTCATCTAACATCATCCTCCCTATCAAAATTAAGAATGCTTCTCAAATCAAAATGAAGCTCTTCAGGAACCAATTCCCAATCCTCAATCCTCCACATGCTCAAAGGTCCATTTTGCCAAGCAGTTAGCTACCCTATTTGACTCCCTTGGAATATGAGAAAAAGTCACCAAATCCATCAAAGAACTGATTTGCAAAATTTGTTGCACAATCCTAGCCAATTTCCAATTAACATCAACCACTTTCTGTTCAATAAGCAGGTTGATCAAAACCTGGGAGTTGGATTCACAAAAAATTCTTCCCCAGCCTAGAACGTAAGCTTTCTCAAGAGCAACAAGAATAGCCAACCCCTCCACCAGGTTAATGGTTTGAATCCCTTCATAGATCGAAAAGATAAAAGCCATTGAGCCCATAGCATCTCTACCAATCCCTCCATTACTAGCTAAGCCAGGATTACCCCTTGAAGAACCATCAATATTGATCTTCAAGACCCCATAGGGGTGAAGCTTCCATTTACCAACCCTGTCAATTTTTTGCTTCGCATGGTGCTATCTCTTAGCTCTAGTTAATGCCAAAGAAGACCCCAAAGTCCCCAATCTCTCCACCAACTCTGTATCTCATTTCCCCAAAGGTAATTCTACTTCACACTTAGCCTCCACAATCTCTTGAATCATATCCAATAACCTCTGCTAGATTTGTTGCACTAGCCTCTGCTCACCTCTAAAGATCCTTCAATTGTGCTCCAACCAAATTTTCTATAATAAGAAGATAGGCCCCGCAAACCAAACCTCCTGCAAAAAAGGAGCCATAGAAGGCGACCGTCACATCCCCTGCCAAAAATCAATCAAGGAAGAAGCATGGACACAAGGTGCAGTCCAAACTCCCCACTAGAAATGCCAAAGTTGCAAGGCAAAAGACCAATAGAAAAATAAATGGGAAGAGTCCTCCTCATTAGCCCCACACATAACACACATAGAGGGGCAGTGGAATCCTCTTTTTTGGATATTATCCCAAGTCAAACACTTATTCCAAGCCAACATCCAAATAAAACAATTGCACTTTGGCCAAGAAAGCTTGTTCCAAACCTTCTTCCACCACTGCACTTTAGGCAGAACCATCTTATAAGACACCAATTTTCTATATCTCGAGGCAACAATATAAGTCCCCTTAGAATTGGGAAACTAGGCTAGCACATTGTCCTCCCAGAGAGAACAACATCTTCTATTGGAGAGGATATTTTGTAGCATAGCAAACTCCTCCTGTAAATTAGCAACTGGCCATTCATCTAGGGACTTCCATTTAGCCATTTCCATCTGACCACAAGGGAAAAAAGGACTTAAAATCACTCACCTATGACTAACTAGCCTCTAGAAATTACTGGCATAGAAACACTAAGTTAGGGAACTGAGAAATTATTGGGGGAAATCCAACCCAAGAGTCTGACCAGAATTGAGCCTCTGCCCCTCTCTTGCAGATCCAAAATAATCCATCCTTAATAAGCTTAGCCCCTTTCTTTAAAGTATCCCAAATCACAGATACCTTCCCCCCAAGAGGATACTTGGAAATATCAAGATGAGAAATCCTTAGGAGATACTTCTAAGAAAGAACCCTCGCCTAGCTCTTGTCCTGCTCATTACATCACTGCTAGTAAAGTTTAGCAGCCAGTGCCTCACCTGTCAAAGCCGACTACCTCAAGCCAAGACCCCCATAATTTTTTAGACTGCACACCACTTCCCATCTAACCAAACTCCATTTGGAGGTCTCCAAGAAGCCCACCCACAAAAATTGGCATATCACAGAATCTAGATCCTTAAGGAAGCCTATAGGAGAAACTTGGAGCATGCATCTATAAATGGGCAAAGCCTGCACAACTAACTTAATCAACTAGACACGACCAACAAAGGATAACCAATAGTGAGTCCAATGATTAAATTTTGGCTGATACTTATCCAAAATAACCTACCAAGACTCCTTGGGAAGCCTACTCACAAAGATGGGAATGCCAAGATACTTCATTGGAAGATTCCCAATTTGAAACCTCAAGATCTGAGCAATCCTTTGTTGAATAGAGCCCACAGTATTGAAGAAGTAGATGGAAGACTTTCCCTCATTAATTTGTTTTCCTGAGGCTGCAAGGTACACATCCAAGACCCTTCAAAGATTAGATGTCTCCCTTATTGCAGCCATTCCCATCAAAGCAATATCATCTACAAATTGCAAGTGAGTCTGTGGAGGTAAAACTCCATCCCACCTACAACCATGAATAAAACCAGAATCCACATTTTATTTAATCCATCTCCCCAAACCTTCTACCAATAGAATAAACAAATAAGGGGAGAGAGGGTCTCCCTGATGAAGCCTCCTTGAGGCCCCAAAAAGCTCAGAATGACTCCCATTAATAAGCACCGAGAAAGAGACCGAAGTAACACAACTCCAAACCCATTGAATCCAATCTTCCACAAAGCCGAAGGCACTAAGAACCCTCTATAGAAAGGACCACCTTACTCTATCATAAGCCTTTTTCATATCCAATTTGATAAACATCGCTTTTTCTTTTGATTTGGCCATAGAATAGATGACCTCAGTAGCAATAACAATCCCATCCAGAATTTGTCTACCCACAACAAAACCACTTCGCTCCTCAGAGATCAAGTCAGCAAGCCCCTTCTTTAACCTATTCACAATAAGTTTGGAAATAATTTTGTAGTTAACATTGCATAAAGAGATAGGCTGAAATTGGCTCAACCTATCATCCCCCTCCTACTTGGGGATAAGAGCAAGAGGACAATCGAGCTTGACTATTAATATCATGTTGTGTTTTAACTTTTGAACATAACTACTACTACAAATGTGTATATTTCTTGTTTTTATATCAACAAACACAACCCTCAATAAACATTTGAGCAAACCCACAAACCAAAAATCAAATTTAAACTGATAATTTAGGAATAAGACACACTCAAAAACAGCTCTGGAGAAATGTGTCAATCTTTTACTACTATAAATCTAGTAGCAGAATGAATTTTAAACATGTGGGATTGAGATAATTCCACCCAATCAATAGTTGTAGCTAGTGTACATGCTATTATATGATACTAGCTGTCATGCCCAAAATACATGGCAAAAACACACTAAGAATTTTTTTCTTTTTCTTTTTAAAGTGATAATAGGATTAGATGTAATACAGAAGTATAATTACAAAATTTAAGTACTAACCAAATATGAAATCTTGAGATTTAATTTCCATTCATGCAACTTCAAATTTAATTGACATAATTTGAATTTAAACTACTTTATTATATACCATTATTTTGTCCAATTAACATAAATCAAGTGAATGAAATTTCAAAGTGTATAATGTCACAGTAAGGTAAAACATCATCTCATCAAATTTGAAGTAAACATGTGTAAAGAAAAAACTGAAATAGTAGACAACACATATGCAAGAATACTACTCTTTTTTTTTTTTTAAACAATGTGGTTCAGTCATTTTTCATTTATTTTATTGAACCACCTAATTCAAAAGCTTTGTCGGGAAAGAACCAAGAAGAAAACCTGACTTTGTAACCACTTCAACAAAGAGTTTAAAATATAACATTTTTACATAGGATTAAAATTCTAAGGAGAAATCTCCCAACATAACTGAAGTTTACTAACAATTGAATTTCCTTCTTGGCCATTAACAAGGGATTCATATCATTTTCTGCAATACATCGCTGATATCGAGGGAAAAAAAGCTAACCAGGTGAAAAACAAACATAACAAGGAGACAAAATTTGACATTCATTTCTAATACTAGGTTTTTACAACAGGTATAAAACTAGGGAGAAGGTGGATTTTTTGAACTAGAGATGTTAGACACAACACCAAAATAGGTGCCCAATTGGGGCTATAACTCAAGAACTTTTGTTCTTCCATTCTTACATGCCAAAACTCATACGTGGTTTGTACTGACAGGTAGGGGTCCATAACACCCTACCCTCTCTCCCTCTTCTCGTCTTGAGAAGAGACTCTACACTATTGGAGTACAACTAAAGACCTTTCCCAAAATTGGCCACTTCTATCCTATCCAAGGGTGAGTAATGACAAAACACCCATAAAAGAAACCTTCAAAATTCAAGAAAAACATGAAGGAAAAGCATTCAAGAAAACATGTTTCAATCCTTCCCAAGCATACCCAACATACATACAAGCATCCCAATGAACAACACAATAACATAAGCATGAACCAAGCATGAAACAACATGAGCAACATGAACATCATGAACAACATGAATAAAGGAGATGAAGAACTCCTACCTTCACAAAAAGGTTATGGTAAAATGAACAAGTTGAGAAGAGCTTTTCCTTCCTTGCCTTCAATCTTCCAAAACTTCACTCTAAAACTAGAGATTGGGTAACAACCAAAACTACTAAAAAATGCCTCTAAATAAGATCCAAACTCAACCACCTAAAAAGGGCAATAACTTCCCCCACTTGCCTAAAAATCTAGAGGTATCTAACTCAACTAAACCTAAGGTTAACCTCTAAGTGGAGTTGAGGTTATTCAACCCATGGTAACAATATTCAATTTTTGCACTAAGGCAAAAATAAACTTTTTGAGTGACCATAAAAGTCAACAAAAGGGGCTAAGGGGGTGGAAAATGCCCCCAACCCATACCCATACCCAAAGATTTTTTTAGTGGCTATTATTCGCCAATTGGCTAATATGTCCGGATTGGGCTATAGAAATTGGCTAAAAAAAACACTGTATACTAGTTGACTAGTTCGCCCGTATTTTATAAAATACTCATATAGTGGTTGAAATGTTTGCCACTATTATTATGTAATTTTAGTTTGGTAGTCAGGTTCTTCACCCATATTTCTCTTTAATGTTTACTCTTATTCACCACGAAATTAATTGAGTGTCTCTTTCGACGATCATCATTCACCAAATTCCCATTTTCCTATGTGAATTTTTTTTTGTGAGTGACACTGTACTCCACAGACAACTTACCTTGATACATGTCAACATTCCGTTGACTACCTCAACAATTCTTCTTCCTTCAAGAAATGTTGGCCAAAATTAAACCTCAGCCATTGATCTTGGATCATCAGATGGTCTGAGTTCTCAAATAATACATTTAACATAATTACAATTCAAAACATAATTCGCCATCAATATTAATAATTAAATTAAAAACAAAAATCATAATCACCATTATTTTATAAAAATTGTCTAAACTATTAAAAAATTCGCCACCAAATATCCATTGATTGACACATAATTCACCAACACCATTAATTTTTTTTCACCTAAATGACATGTGATTCACCACAATTTTATAAATTTTGGGAGGGGGGGGGTGGGTTCCTTAAAGTTATCCCTACCCATACCCCTTGGATATTAAGATTTCATGATTTAAGGCCTTAGGAATTGATTTGGGACCAAACAAATGCTAGTAATTTTTAGGATTATCTAACCACTTCAAAAAGTAGATTAAAAAATAGATTACCAAAAAGGTCACTAACCCAGTCCAACTTAGATCTTAAGGTTACTCAGTTAACCCTAACTAGCATGTTGGAATGCATATACGATTTACGAGTGTCAAGCGACACTATAAAAACACTGTTACAAAACATTAACATTTACTAATTACAAAATGATACATTCATACATCTCATGATACAAATAAAATACATACAACAAGGTTTCCACAAATGGTACACAGGGTTCAGTTTTGTTTCTCTGTTAGTTTTCTTAGTTAAAATATCCTGCACACTCATTGCACCCATCAGTAGCTCAAGAAAATCACATACATGTATTCAAAACTTATCTAGATAGTTACATAAATCAAAACATGAATCTTTCATATAATTAACTGTTTAATTCATTTCTACTCACATTTAATCATCAGTAATCACATAATCAATATAACATAACTTATTCATTAATTTGGATTAAAATACTAGGATAATCATTGTTAGGCATGCATATACCTAACATCATAAACATCACCATTTGAGGAATACTAAACTATCTGGAACATAAAACTTAATCATCGAGGTGTCAAAATCAACACCCTTATCATCAAGTAAAAATACCTTGTATCATCGTTAGTGAAATTTTAATGTTTAAATAGTCGAGATAATGTAATTTTTTCTCAAATCACTAAATATTTAAAGCATGAATGTATTAGGATCTAAGTTCTTATTAGGAAATCTAAACCATAAAACATAATTTCATATCCATTCTAATCTCCTACAACAGTTTTAACAAAGAGATACATATTTAATAAGTACATGCGAGGAGGAACCTTACACTAGCCACTTATTCCAAAGAGACCTTCCTCAAAAGGACATATATTTACAATATGGATAAAGAGCTATATATCAATTTTAAAAAGAAATGACATGTATTAGCATACCATCTATAACTTCTGATGCACTAGAGAACAACTAAGGTAAATGGTTCCATCACTTTAGATTCTCGGTAAGGGCACTAACTCTTCCCAACACCAGTGCACCTTAGGCACAAACTCTATCCACAACATAGAGATTGTTGACACACATATAAAGAGAAATGTAGAAATGATATGTGAAGTGCTTTGACAACTTATAATTCATGCATTTCCATACAGCCGAGAGATAATATAAATTCTTGTTAAATTAACCAATCCAACATCCATTAATTCTCATAACACTACTCATTCCTTTTAGTCATTGTGTTAATGAAGTGAATATAATTCTCATATCAATAGTTCCTTAATGTCAAGAATGGATGTTGTTAAAGTCTTAACTCCTTGGCTTTGGAAGGAATTCAATAACAATGGTCTGACAAGGATTAGAGAATTCCATCACTCTGTAGATACCTAAGAACACATTGCAGATTGAAAAGCTCATGGTACATGTAGGGAAATTCATGTATATTCTAATCTAGAAAAGGTTTCCAAAGATAAAATTAATGAAAAAGAGGGTCCTAGAAAAGAGGCTCTATCAAAAATCCCAAAAATGATGATAGAATATACCTCCAATCAAAGACATATCTGAAGAGAAATTCTAATACATGTAGGCTAGATAAAAGAACTTAATAAAATGTGACATAAATTCCTATAGAAGTAATCAACATCAAACACTAAAGAGCCCAACTTAAAAATAAATTGTGGAAAAGGCTAATACTGCTCAGTTAGACATTATCAATTTACCAGTAAAATCATAATCATAGTTTTGCTCAGTGGGCGAAGGAATTTTTTGTCAAATTGGAAGTGTGGGTTTGTCATTTTCTATTTATTGCAATGAAAAGCAATTGGTCGAGGAATTGAATGTCAAGTATTTATTTTCAACCATCTGACTTGTAGAGAAGGATTAGAAGGGAAAATCCCAAGTCAAGGATTGAATGTCAAGTATTTATTTTCAACCATCTAATTCTAGAAGCACCCTATTGTTAACTAACATTTATAATGGATAGTATATTGTCAGATTAATGAAAGCCTTTACCAAAAAGCAACTTTCAACTATGGTAGATAATAAAAATAATAAAACTATATCTTGCAACTAGAATTTGTGCAAAATAAATTGCTTCATAGATAATAATGTAATACCTCCCAAAGAATTTTTGTTCCAAATTTAACAAATGTCACATAGTGATTTAAGCAAACAATATTCATGTAACTGATTTCTTTTTATCAACTACATTATATTGAAAACCATATAATATTAGACTAAAATAGAGGCTTGAAATTAAATATGAAGATTACCTTGGTTTGGATGCAGTAATGAAGGTTGCTCCAGTAGTCCTCATTGACTATGGTTTGTAGATTTCTTATGGGGTTGAGGTTGTTAAGAGAAACTGTCAAATGACTATTGCAAACTAGAACACTAAGGAGGGCTATAATTACCTATTTACAAAATAGCTAAGACCAAAGAAAAACATCTATTCAAAATAAGGACTATTTGTATCGTGGCTTGTGGAATGCAATACCATCTGTTGCCATATGGGAGTTATGGTAGGAGAGAAATAGACACTTTAAAAAAAATAAAAGGACCGGATAGGAACAACATACCGACAAGATGGAGGTTTCAATTATCAAGATTGTGAATAATAGAATATTGAATATGCAAAAAGTGGCAGAAAAGATGACTTATTGGGATGATAAGATGAGAGGTAGATAGATTTGGGTTTTGTGATTCCTTGGTATGTTAGTTTGAGCTTCACTTGGTTTCGAGAATACTATAAAATTCTCTACTTAACAAGGCCAACCACATCAAGGTGGAAGCTCATTTTGCCTCACCCCCCTTCCCCCTAACATTAATCTAAATTACCCATTATCATCTAATTACATACTTCATTCATTCATTCATCCATTTATGAACTATAACATTCATCAATATGGCATAAATTTTTTTAATACATAATACTAATCAAGACTTCATTAACACATAACAATATTGATTAACATATGCAAGGATTCTAGTTGACATTGATGTCTCTAAGGGTCTCCTAGCTGAGCTTTTTTTACATCATTCAAAGGGATCTTGGACTCAGTCGATTGATTATGAGGGCCTCCCTTTTAGGTGTAAAAATTGTTTCAATACTGGTCATTTGGCTACTAAGTGTGAGTATAGAAACTCTTCAAAAAAATGGCCCTCCTCCTAGTGGAAGGGTGTTCTAGAACAACATTATATAGTTTAAAAATCCTCTACTATAGATAGGGATTCTGGTTGTGTTGTTGAATGCTTCTGCTTCCAAGGTGGATACCCAAGATGGTTGTTCTGGTCCTCTTGGTGCAGATTCTGGTCTTGTTAACAGTGTTGTGGATCCCATAGCTAAACCAAGTCAAGACTCTAGTTTTAAGGTTGCTATGGGCTTGGTACACTCTGTTCCTATTATCTCTGATAATGGTGCTATTTTTGGTACCCCTATTTCTGAATCTGGTTGAGATAATGTGAATACTGACTCTAGAAAAAAAGTGAAAGTATCTAATCTTTGTGTTAATGTTGGTTCTCTGCATCCTAGTCCCAAATTGGTGGATTATTTAAAGGTATTTTGCCCTGGTCAAAAGGATGTATTTCCTTTTGATGTTGTTGCTGGAACTAGTATTTAATCCAGTGGTTTCTGCTCCAAATCATTGGATGTTGTGATGGCTAGTCCTAGCCATAGTTTGGATGATTTTCCAACTTTTTTTGGATGCTCAAAATTGGTAGTCAAAGGCTACATTGGTTGAGGAGGGATGGATACCTATAAAAACAAAAAGATTTAAAAAGTCTCACCCTTAATTTGATATGATTTTGCATTCTCATAAAAAGGGAGTGAAATCAAAATCTTACTCCTTGTTTTTCTAGTCTGGGAGGTTTCTCTAGTTTAACTAGTCTGTCTTTCCAGGTCCCTAACCTAGGTCTGATGGTTTCAGGTCCTTTACCTGGTTATGTTTTACTACTAGTTTTAGGGCCATTTAAAACCTGGTAGAGATTCATGGTAAATCTTTCTTTATATTGTAAAGGGTTTTGGGGCCCCTTCAAAACTTGCTTTTACCTTAATCTAAAACAATATTCATTAACATAAAATAAAAATCAATATTAATACACAACATTCATAGATAAATACTTAAAGCAAAGTTCTTTCATTATCCAACAAGGTTTATCAAAGACCATTTTGAAAACATCATTTCTTCTTTTTGTTTTTCTTAGCTCTTTTAAGAAAAAGGCTGATAGGAGCATCAATATCTTCGTCATTGTCCTCCTCTTGTAGCACATATAATGTCAAATTATGATGGCTCCTCCTCTTTGCAGGAGCAGGAGGTTGTTGCACTAAAGGGGGCTCTATTACAAGAACAAGTAAATGGGTCAAATTGGCATACTCTTTTTCTTTTTTTAATTGTTACAAGTGTCATGCCCTAAATTTTACAAGGCAAAACACAACCATTGAATTTTTTTATTTTATTTACAAGAAAAAAAGACAACTAATTTTTGTTTGAAGCTAAACCTGAGATATCACATGTTGACATGTGCATGATGCAACCTTGTTATCAAATAGTTAGGTGACATTTCTAGGTGATTTTTTTTCTGTTCGATACTTCATTAACACTACTATATATCTTCATGGGATACCCTAAATCATTTATTGAAGTTCAAGCAATGGCACATGGTCTAGAATTACAATTGTTTCTAGGGAATAAGCTTTTTTGAGGCCTTGTTGTGCATGTTTCAATAAGTGATACCACTTTTAATTTGAAACAATGTTGTATTCCTAGATGTGTGATATCAATTTCTTATATAGGCTCACAACTTACTCAAAGCTATGAATTGAGGGTAGATAGTCCTATTCATTCTAGTATGTATATGTGTTTTCATTATTAGGGTTATATATAAAATTTGAGTATTCGACATAGGTGGATGGATTATTCACGATGATAATATAAATAAGAATCTTATGTTTCTGCATGGCTATCGCCTCTTCATAATGTACTTTATTTCACACTTCCATCTTATCTTGTAGATAATTAATCTTACTAAAATATTAAGAATCCTATACTTATCAACATTATCTTAGCCAATACACTCTCTAAGGCATTCAAAAATCTGATAAACAAAACCGATTCCCTTACTAAATTCCATCCTTCAAGGGACAACCTGATCAATAGAATAATCCTCCTATTTATCACTAATGTCCATTAATGACCTTTTTCTATTAAAGATTCATTATTGAATCATTTCCATCTAGCTTTACTTAAAACCCTCAACACTTTACTACCTATTTTCAAACTTTATTCTCTAAATGAACTATCACCAAAGCTTACTAGTAACCTTGAATACTTACTAATTATACTCATCTTTTTCTAATCTTTCATACTTGATAACGTGATCACTAACAATTATATTTTGAATACCTACTACACAATACATCTACCGACTACTTTCACCTGGTAGATTTCATCTTGTTAACTTTACATTTCCTAAATTGCACCTTCATCCCATCCTTATCCTCTTAGATGGTTCATTTAACTAAATTATTTGTTATATACGTTTATACATATATACATATTTACTTAAATTTATTTATTTTTAATTATTTATTTATTTAGTTTATTATTATTACTTCTTTTGGTCATTATTATTATTAAAATAATTATTTAAATTTTAAGTTTCATATACTTGTTAATGTAGCTTCTTAAGCTATACAATTTTGATGTATGTGTCCTATGCACTTCATAATACATAATATGAATACACATTTATGAACTCATTCAATAATAAATTATTATTACTATTTATTTTATTTTATTTTTAATTATTTTAACAACAATTAATATTGTATCTAGTAACCCTACTAGAGTACTAAACTAAGCTTTGATATGACTCATAACCTTTACCACTTCCATCTACAAATTTAACCCATGAATATTAAAGAACTTACTATTACTAATCTTTTGGAAAAATTACTAACTCTTCCATAACCTAATTTGTAATTTACTAACTTCTAACTAAAGTGTCTATACATTTAAAAACTCTTGCCCTAAAACTAATCCTCAATAACCTATTAAATTCCTTCCTATTTTACATTATTCAAGTTTAATAATTTATCTACCGACCACATTTTATATTAACACCCATGCTAACTAAACCTATTTAACTAAATCTCTTAACATACTTATTAACTCTCTAACTTAATATTTAATCCTAGCACTACCCTAATACCCCTTTAAAAGTCTACCCCACATTCTAATATTATACATAAAACATTTCTATCTCACTAACCTAAACACCATAGCAAAAACATTAGTCAATTCCAAAAAAAATCTGCACTACCTAAAACTAGCACCTAGTCTCCCCTTTTCCCAAGACTCCTTACTTACCTTCCAACCTCAATACATGGCCCACCTTCCTCCTAGGTTCACATGACATGGGAAGACTTAATGATTTAACATCTTGCAATGAAATCTCCTTTTTGCATTGGATTGGGAAATGAACCAATTGAAGATCAAGAAATTGGTCTTAATTCTTTCAACCACCTTTTTGGCTTAAAAGTTTAGTGGTAGATTAAATTCCTTGTTTCATGTGCTAAGGAAGTCTTATGCATGGTCTTGAATGCCTAGGGTGGGACCACTTCCAAAATTTTAGGTTTAAACAATGATTTCCCTCCTAGATTGTTCTCAACCTTTTTCCTTTCTTAATTTTATATTGGTTTTATTTTTTAGTCCTTGAAAACAATGCCTATGACACCTAGATATATGCACTAGCTTGGCCCATGGTGGGGATTATGGGGATTGGGGTCTAACTACATGTCAGTAATAGTTTCCCCTTCCCCATTCTTTGTCACATGTGCCTAAACTTTCTTAGGGAAAAGGTAGGTGCTTGGCTTACTTGGTTTTATTATTTTTTATTTATTTATGAGATAACCCCTTTAACTCATTGGCTCCTATTAGAAGAATCAAGGCATATTACTTCATTATTTTATTCATCTATAACAGGGATGGATTTAGTTGTCCATCCCATACAAATCCTAGAGACTAAAATGTGTAGCTACATGAAGGTGAAATTTTGGTATCAAGGTTTTATTCTCCATATTTCTTTTAGGAGACCACAATCATGAAGTGAAAATGATGTGACTCAACTTCCCTACCAATTTTAATTTGCAAGTTGATATTTCTATGGCACTTACCTCATCTAAGGAGCTACTAGAACTTGGAATACAAATGAAATAATGATCATACATATTCAATGAGCTATCAACATAATAATCTTCTTCCATTTATTGAATGCATAACATATATATAGGCTTACAATACAATTATCTATATTTTGATTTAAAAATAATTATATCAAGAAACATAACCATTATGGAATATTTACACTAATTGAATTGTAGGAAGAAGTGTTTCATTTACATGCTTCTCCATTCTACATCAATTTACATAATGTGAAAACTCACAATGAATATTTCCTTAAAAGTAAACTATATAAATATTTTTCAACCTTTCCTTACACATTTTCAACAAGATACAATAATAAGAATATCCTTCCTTACATTACAAATAAGTAATAATGAAGACTTGATACTCAACACATTGAGATGACATGGAACCTTGGTCTCTCTTTACATACTTGATTTTTCAACATTGTCAAGGGTGAAACCCTAATATCTTCAAAAAGATCCATCTTCACAAAACCTTCAACACAACACAAAACTTGGAACCATGGAGGCTCACCTCCCAATCTAGGCCTCAAGGTGGCCACCCACCAAGCTAGGGGAAACAAGGCTGAAATGGGATAAATTCAATCAATCATCACAAAACAAGAACCAACCTAAGTACTACATTTTCACAACATATTTACAACCCCAAACAAGGCTTTCACAATGATTCACAAATGGAATCATAAATATTGGGTGAAGGTGGGCTCTCCAAGGGTGAGAATGCCATATCCTTATGAAACAACAAATCTTGCAATTGCGACAAGCCCAACAAGGCTTCCAAGAATACATGACAGAACAAGGCTATCAATAATCACATGCCTCAACAAGGCTATCCATACTTACTCCTCTTCACATATCCTCACTTATACCTCCCATGAAACAATAGGAAGGTATATGGCTTCAATGGATCCCATACTCCATGAAAACTATCCCCTTTACAAGAGGAGGATTTCTCAACTTCAATGTTGAGCCCAACTAACCCTTTCACCCCAAGGCTTCTCTTCCCTCCCAAGGGTGACTGAAGCCTTCACACTGAACACAACATTCAATCCACCACAAAAAATCAAAGAAAACAAAACCAAATGCAAGCGAATCCAAAATGCTCATTTACATGCACAAACATCTACAACATACACCATATACAAGTCACATAATTCCTACAAGAACACTATCACAAGTTCCATATTTCAACTTCCATGAGATGAGACAAAAGAAACCATGGCATGAAACACTAACCTCCTTCCAAGCTAATGGCTAATGAATGATGATGGAGAGCTTTTTTCCCCTCCTTGGCTTCCAAGTTTCTTCTCCCAAAAACCCTAGGTGTCTCTATAATTAGAGAGTGGGTAAACAACAACTAATTTGGCACAAGCTCCCTAAAATGACCTCTGCTTTCATTCCCACCTACCCTTCCTACCCCACTTGTACCTTTCTACCAATAGGAACTTAACCAAGTGGAGAGGTGTGGAAAGAAGTCATATGACACTTTGATTTTCGGATTGACTTGAAAATGACTAGTTTAGAGGGTCTCCTAAGTCCCCTAAACCAACTCATGGTTATATTTAGACCCCCAACCTATACTACTACCATTTGGGTGACTTATTTTCACAAAAATAACACTTGGGAACCACTTTTAGGCCCTCTAAAGTTCCTATCACAATTGAATTCGAATTCCATCATGAAGGTGACTCATCCTAACACTCTTTGAAGTGGGTTCACTTTAATTCATAATGGGGGTTAGATTTAGGTTAAGTGACTGCATGCCCTAAAGCCCTATATGACTTGTCATTTACACATAGACAACATGAGTGTCAACTAACACACATTAAGGTACTTTACACAACAAAATGACATATTTCTAATTATTCATGATTTCTAAATTTATTACACCCATGCACAATCACATGTTTTCAATCTTCCAAAGATTCACCTTGGGTTTATCATATTCACATAGGTTTGAACATTGTTTCCTCGAATAATTTCCATGGTTCAACTTTTCCTGCACACTCAACTTAAATTTCAGTAGTCCAATAACAATAGTATAGAAGTACATGTATATAGGTGCAGAATAATCCATTATCACATTAACATACACAATTGTTTCCCCTTCTAATCATTTCCATAAAATATTCAAACATTGAAATATCAAAATATATGTATCAACATTTATCTTAACTTAACGTAACCAAATTAACATTCTAAATATCATCACAATCCTTTCTATCATAATAATGAAACATTGAAGTCATATTTATTGTATCATTAAAACAATTAAATGGGTCATGGAATATGTCATAAGTGAAAGTCACTAAAATGCAAACATGTTAACTAGTATCCTTTTATCACATTATGGGGTGTGTGTCCCTAGGGTCAATTTCTCAGGTCATTACAATACTTTCATAGTTTAGAACCAATCCTTGAATACAACCTTTATGGTTTGTTTTCATTATAAACTACATTTCTTGTTGTTTCTCATTAGAGTAAATGTTAATTCCTCTTTCCTAATTGTCTAGTAGAACATACCTTGAATTCCTTGACCAAGTTCTCAACTTGAACATATTGAGTCTTGTTTCATGTGGTCTTATCTCATCAACCTCATATTATTGAATAGGGTATTAAACTATAATGTTCAAAATCTAAATTTATCCCTAACAGAATCTCATAAATCATTCTAAGTAACAAAAATGTCAATCATGACCTAATTTAACTCCTAATCATTTGCATTCCTTACGATTTATAATAGGGTATGAGTGTGGGCCTTACAACAAGTCTATAAATAAGTACTAGTACAACATAACACACATTTTACTTACCTAACAATGTCACATCATGTACATTAACATTTTGATCCACTGCCACATCAATATCTTGAACACTTGGAACATGCTCCACTCCTTCACCATGATGTTCAAAATGCTCTAAAATATTCAAAAAAAAGGATGCACATCAAATTGCAATTGAAGATGTTAAATTGTATTCATAATTGCATAATTAATTTCCAATAGAAAATTAATACCTCCACCACTATAATGCATATCATGGCCTTCATTACAAGTAGGTCCTATGATGGGATATGAAGGCTGGAGTAAAATGTTATGCATATTGTTATGTAGTCAATTTATGTTCAAAACTAGCACCAATAAAGAATATTCTCAACTATTCGATTTCATTTACTTTTCATCTAACCAATTTACCTATGTCTCATTTGGTGTGCTAGATTCTTGGGTAAGGCTTTCAGATTCTTGGTGTATGCATGCAACCATGACTTTATAGCCTTCCTTCAAGGCAATTTTTCTATCTTTATCTATGAGCTCCACATTAAATTCTGTGCCCTATATTTTTTGCTTAACATTGCTAGTTTTCCATGTATGGTTTCATTAAAAAAATTGTTTTGCAACATTATATTAAAAAATATATATATGAAATTTCATTACTACTACTTACAAGTTGAGACTGAAGATTCATATATCCACTAGAGCCAAGTTTGTGTTGGGCAACTTTTTCTAGTCTTGCTTTTGTAGCCACAAATGTGTCCTACAGTCTATGAATAGTTTCAAACATGTTAGATTTTATATTTACAAAGATCACTAATTAGTGCATGATTATAATATACTTATTACTATCATGACATACTTCTTTTGCCTTGTGCTAGTTCATTTACTCTATTTTCACATAGCCTTTTCTCCTTTGCATCTTCTATTATTTCATTCCACTCCATTGGTGGAATCATAGGAGGATGCTCATACTTTTGGTTCTCCATAAGGCCCCTTCTATATTGATCCCTCACAGTCTTTATATGCCTTGATGCTCTTTTTAGAAGTAGGTCAGGGTAAAAAATGTTTTTTCCAAATAGGTCCTCAAAAGATGTAATCAACTAATTTTTTAATTCAAAAGCTTGTAAATTCCACCTTTAAATTTTTTTTTAAATTGTTAGATCAATAACTTTAATATAGTACAATAAATGGAAGAAAATAAAAATTGTATAGAAATGATATGAAACTACGTACCTTTTATGTATGGTGGGTCCAAATAGCCTTAATGTCATATAAAAAAGATGGTCAAAGAAAACATTATTACCTACAAAAACATAAAGGGATTATTAGTCCAAAACAAGTTATGTATAAGTAAACTAAATTTAAACTTTAAATAATAACAATTTTAAAGCACCTGGAAGCTTTCATAATTTAAACAAAAACATAGTTTTCTTGTTCAGCAACAATGTCCCTTCAAATGAACTAGTACTAGTCACATGGATTGCTCCAAGAAATGGATCAACTTTAGTAGTACTACTTTCTGTTGCTCTATCAACTGAAGGTCTATCTATTAGTACACAAAATAGGTACATGAGTACAAAATCCACCCAAAAAAAACAATGCATGATTAGCACATTACACAATATAGAAAAATAAAGTTTTACCAATTGTACTAGGCATAGACAATGATGTTTTCATGCTCCTTGTTGTCGACAATGCACAAGGCAATATTGGATTGTTGACCGAAGGAGGTGTCCACACTATATCGTGAGTTGAAGAATACAATATTGTTAGCAAAGACATTTGAAATGGATAAAGATAAAATAGGATACTAGCTAGAAGCATCAAAAAAGAAGAAGTGTTATAACGTTGATGAAAATAAATTAAGAAAGTGTTACTTACATGAAGGTTGTGCACTACAAACTTCACCATATTCACCACACAATGTCACAAATATCACATATTTTTGTACAAGAATACATAATATTTTAGATCATGATCCATAAGATACTATAAAATATGAATATCTATTGAACTTCTATTATTGCTTTAGATTAATTACTGCTTACCTTCAAAGATTGAACCCTACGGTCCATTTTTTTTTTTAGTGCCTCTTTCTCCTCACTTGTGTCATAGTCGATGATAATGTTAACAATTTAATTAGTGTTTCTTTGTTTGAGTTGTTGGGCCATTAACGTATGGTTAGCACTAAAGGTGATGTCATGTAGAAATGACACTTGTATTTTAGATCACATTTGATCTACTATCATTCTAGGTTTTTCCTATCATTTGTGACATCAATATCAGTAAAATTTCATCAAAATAACTCCAAAGCCATAAAGAAAAGAATATAATAATATGACATTTGTTTCTATATAACAATAAAAATTACAATAATTAATGTTTACCTCTGCTGAAGGTGTCTGAGTTGTTGTAGGTCCACCTATGTGTGGTGGTATACCCATGTTTCCCTATGAAAAAGATGACTAATTCTTAGAAATTAGTAGTGAAATGAAATTATTTGACATGTTGTACTTAATTTTTGTATTTGCACATATGGTTTTGAAAGAAAAATTTGGTGTAACTAATGTGTGTATCTATAAAATTCAAAATCAGTAAAATTTCATCAAAATAACTCCAAAGCCATAATGGAAAGAACATAATAATACAACATTTGTTTGTAGTTAACAATAAAAATTACAATAATTAATGTTTACCTCCACTAAAGGTGTGTGAAATGGTGCATCTCCGCCTGTACGTGGTGGTTTACCCATGTTGCACTGTGAAAAAGAATAGTATTTCTTAGAAATCAGTAGCAAAATGAAAGTATTTGACATGTTGTACTTAATATTTGTATCTGCACATATGGTTTTGAAAGAACATAATATAATTTGAACAATTACAATTAGTAAAGTTTACCTTTGTTGAAGAAGGTGTGTGAGATGGTGCATTCCCACCTATGCAATGTGGTGGTCTATCCATGTCACCCTATGAAAAAGAATCACAAGCAAAATGAAACTAATAGACTTATTAAAAATATATATTAATAATAAAGTATATTTTATAAGTAAATCATTTATCTTAAGTTAGCAAAAAGTTTGGTGTAACTAATGTGTATATGTAAAAAAATATTTGACATGTTCTACTTAATGTTAATATCTACATATATGGTTTTGAAAGAAAAGTTTGGTCATACATGACCCCATCATAGTTGACATTGATCATACCTAGATAGACATTTCATTGATCATCATCTTCATCCATGCCATCGTCATCATTATCATCATCATACTTGTCACTTTGATCATCATCGTCACCACCACCATCTTCATTGCCATCATCATCATCGTCATCACCGTCATCATCATCATCATCATCTCCATGATCATCACCATCTTCATCAACATGATCATGATCTTCATCAACATGATCATCATCATCATCACCATTACTATCAGTATGACTAAAATCATCACCATCTTCTTCTTCATCATTGGGTAATAGTCCTTTTTGATTATCATTTTTTTCATCTTTTGCTTCTTCAGTATCTTCTTCTTCCATCACATTATAATTTACCAGCCTTCCTCTTGGATCATGTCTAACAAAAAATGACCAACCTAGTTTGTGTGGAATGCCAAAGTCAAACACTTGCTCACATTGGCTTGGAAGAACATAGGGCTCATCTCCTACTCGCTCAAATGACCTTGTATTAGTCATTGTTAATCCACTATCATGTTCAATAATAGTCCTATTAGGATCATTCTGATTAAGTTGTAGCCTATACCATTTGACAAAAAATAGAACTATTTTGAATGAATTAAAGTTGCACTCAAGTATATCATCCAAAATGGCATAGTATTAATTTTTCAGATTGTTGAGGATGTATGTTAGTTCTAGACAAAATATTGGTGACCACGAAGACTGCACTAATCAAAAAATCACATGTTTTCTAATTTTTATCTAACTTTTTAATGCAAAATTTACGGCCATGGTAGTACATAGATTTTTGGTGTTTGATTAGCAATTTTTTAAACATGTCAAGATTATTTGCATCAATCTATGAGTTGATATTAAACTTATGGCTCATGATTAGTAATCTTCTGGGTACCTTTGTATCTCTTAAGCCATATACAAGATCAAGTACTATTGGTGTAACGTTGAGATCTCCATCATGATGAGCTTCTTTAACCAATGATGCAACACTACCCCATGTTAATGAGTGACCATTTTCTTGAAACTGTTCAATCCATACCGTCATCCAATCAAGATTGGTTGCAATATATAAATGTATTCATCCCACTTGCAACCAACTATAAAGGAAATAATTAGACCAGTTAGAAACAACTTATATTGATGATAGATAAGAATTAATAAACTAAAAAAAAGACAACTTATAATTACCTATCAATCTCCTCAATCTACCTTTCCCTATCAGGTACTCTCCTTCAAATTTATCATTACAATTGGGATCCCAAATGTGATCTATATGGATATTTACTGCAAACTTCAAGGAAGATATTCACTAATGTACACCATGGTCTGGTAAACCATATATCCCTCTACCACAGAACCCTCAAGATGTGCTTTTTATTGAACCAAGCCCTTCATAAATTTCAAGTGCCTCTTAACCATCCACATTGACCTAGTTTGTATAGGTCCACACAATTCAATCTCCTCAACTGGACGTATGAGGTAGTGTTCTTGAGCATTGAAAAAGGTTGAAGGAAAACACTTTTGCATTTCACACATAAGCTGTGAATTTTTTCTCTTCCAATATTTTATATCTTTTTTATCAATTTAATTAAATGATAACCACCTAAAAGAGATTCAACACACAAGAACATATAAATGAGATTTTAGATAAAATTATACAAATCTAAGCAAAAACACTTCTAACCTCATGTATTTTCAAAGGTTGTATATAACTTATTTAATATTATTGTCAAACTGGTCTAGGAGGGATAGATGTAGGATGTACTAAAATCATTAAAAAATGATCATTTCAATATAGTTTTGAATAATGCAATAGTTAGTACATTTAATTTTACAAATAAAATGTAAATAGAGAACATGACTTACCTTAATGAAGGTATTGTTGGAAATCTAATTGAAAAGCTCATTGTTGTTGCAAATCAAAGAGGGAGATTGTTGTAAAAGAATGTTTTCAATCATTGTTTTTCCATTGATGTCAAACCTGCTATTTGTAGGGATGATATCAGCTTATAAGATCCAAGCACTATCATCAAGTTGATTGATGAAGAGGATTTGATCAACAAGATATAAAAAAAGCACCTAAGGGAAAGGTTGAGTTATGATGTTGTAATGAAGTGCAAGGATCAGTTAAGACAATGGTTAAGAAATGTATTGATGACATATTCAAAGACATAGATGTTGGTCACACTTAGATACATTGGAAGAAGAAGTTGTAACAAGAATGACTACAAAGCTTAGACTAAAATCTTTAGTGGATGCTCAGCAAGTTAGTTGAAGCCGAGTAATAGATATTTCTAGTGTGTGTCAAGGGATCTTCAAGTGTTGAGTGAAGATTAGGTGTAGAGCATCAAAAAAAATTAGTAGGGTCCGAGTGATCTTCAGGTGCTGAGCATCAAAAAAAATTTAGTAGGTTCCGACTGATCTTTAGGTGCTGAGCATCAGGAAAAACATAGTTGATGCCAAGTAACATAGTATATGCCAAGCACTAATATTTCAATAGTGCTGAGCTGTTGCATTATTTCAAATGATGAAGATTCACCAAATCTAAACTGACTTAGTGGTTGCATTGAATTTTGTGAACAAGTTGGAAGATAAAGATGATGAATCTTATGTAAACTATTTCTGTGCGAATTCTAAAGGATTATTTAAGAAGTTTCTAGAGGAAATAGAATATGGGTTAGATACAATGTATCCTACCTAATCCATGCAAATTAAAATTGAAAAATGGAAGAATTGAGTGGGAAAACGAAATCCAAGACTTCTATTTAAGAAGTCATAAACTAAGAAGCAAAGAGCTACTGATATTGTTGCTGCAGAAGTGCCAAATCTATGAAGTAGTTGAAAGGGTGTCAAGAAGGAGACATCTAGGAGAAGGAAGAGCACCGAGGCTCTACTTCTATGAGTGGTCATGAAGAGATGATTGCACTAATACATTGACTATGGAGACTCAATGAGAGAAAGCTTGAAAGGAGGGAAAGCTATTAAGAGTTGTAGAGATTGAAGGTCAGGCAAGGGTATGAGCTGAGAAGTGGTCTAAGATTTGCAAGATAAGTTGTATGTAGTCAGGTCAAGATTTTCTAATACTCTCTAGTAATTGTATTAGATCTAAAAATCCTATGTACCTAGGTTGGCCTAACAACCATTTATAAATTCTTTAACAAGGTGGCATTCCAAGTGAATGTTTTAAAGTCCTCTAACTAGGCCCACTATTAACAAAGTGGTTAAATCCTCTAACCAGGTCACATTTAATAGTGTTTTGTAAGCCTTTAATAGGACAGGCCTTTCACAGCGCATCACTTTAGAAGGGTGAAAATTGAGGAGCATGTTACAGGTGGTTTTTTTGAAATTGGGTTTCCACGTAAATCAATGTGTCATGTGTTAATTTCTTGTGTGTTTTACTTGCATGTTGATTTATAGTAACTTGCTAATTAGATAAATAGAAGCTTGGATGAATGAATGGCTGAAAGAGTTCATAATACTTAGAGAAAAAGTTTGAATAGGACATTTGGATGTTGAATAATTGATTCACGCCACCCCCCTCCCCCTCCCCCCCAAGTTATTCTAAAGCAATTGTAAAAATTGGTATCAGAGCCATTTTCTAATTTAGTTTCAAGGTACTAAAAGCAGGAAGATCAAGATGTCTAAGAGAGAAGTTCCCAAGCTCAACTAAGACAACTTCACTACATGGCAAAGTTTGATGAAATTGCACCTTGGATCAATAGGTGACTATGTACAAACTTCAATTAGAATAGAGCATGTAACTCTAGCCAGACCTCTCACTACAGATGACTTAAACAAAAAGGTGCATAACCAAGCAATGTTGGAGATTGCTTCTTCACTTGGTTATGTTGAATATGATGATGTCAAAGACTGTGACACTGCATTCAAGATGTGGAAAACCTTGTCAAAAATCTATGGATGAGATTAGAATGTCCAGAGAGAAAAGAGAGAAAGCCTAAAGGGAAGTTTGATGACATGAAGATGGAGGAAGGTGAAAATGTTGCTTAGTACAATGCAAGAATAAAAGAAGTGGTGAGTGCAATAAGAAGTCTAGGTGGACAACTGGAAGGTGAAACATTCATCAAAAAATACTTAAGAACTCTACTCCCTATCTATGCTATAAGAGTTTCAACCATTCAAGAGCTAAGGTGTGTACAAGGGAACACACCAACCTTTGAAGGAATAGTTAGAAGACTTACTACATTTGGGCTATCCAATTTTGACAACTATAGGCCTAAGAACCTTGAATCTAATTTTAAGGACAAGATGACAATGAAAGACATTGAGGAGGACACATGAAGAAAAAGGAGAAGAAAAGGAAAACATGCATCCTATGATAGCAGCACAGATGAGGAATATGTGGAACAATTAGAAGCACTACTGGCTAGGAGATTCCATAGAGGTAAAGGTAAATTCAAAGGTAAGCTCCCTATCATATGTTTCAATTGCAATGAAGTATATCATATAGTTGCAAGATGTCCACAGAAGAAGAACTACAAAGAAGGAAACAAGTACAAAAAAAAAGGAGAAGATGACAAAAAAGATTACAAAGAAAAGGGCAAAATATGCTACATTGTTGAAGAGGATTCTGATGAAAATGATGATGAAGTAGTCTATGTAGCCATGATGGATGAATTAGACAAAGATGAAGATGAAGCAACAACATTAGTTACCTATGTGAACAAGAATGACAAGTGGATCATAGATAGTGGATGCTCACACCACATGATAGGAGATAAAAGTAAGTTGATTACCTTTACTCAATATGATGGAAATAGCATTAGATTTGGTAATGATGCCCCATGTCAAATAAAAGGAAAAGACTCTATCAAACTTATAAAGAAAATTTCATGTGATAATGCAAACTATGTTGAAGGATTGAACTATAACTTGTTGAGTGTACCATAGTTAGGCAATGTAGGATGCAAAGTGGAGTTTGGAAACAAAACTACCAAGATCTATAACACTGATGGAAATCTTATAGGAAAAGGTGAACAAACTAAGAGTAATCTATTTTATCTTGATATGGAAGTTGCAACATGTCTTGTTGTTAAATTTGATGATGTGTTGTTGTGGCATAAAAGGTTGTGTCATGTTAATTTTGATAATCTAATCAACATTAGCAAGAAAAAGAAAGTCAAAGGATTGCCCAAGTTGAAGAAACCTAAAAACATAATGTGTAAACAATGTCAAATAGGGAAGATGACTAAGTCTAGTTTCAAAAGAAAAACATACACTTCCAAAAAAGTACTAGAGTTAGTTCATGCAGACTTATGTGGCCCAATAGAAGTACAGAGCTACCTAGGAGACAAATACATAATGCTATTTGTAGATGATTATTTTAGGATGATGACTGCTATGTTTCTAAAGTAAAAATTTTATGCATTTCAAATGTTTAGGTGGTATTTTTCTAGAGTTGAGAAGGAAATAGGAAAAAGCCTAAAATGCTTAAGGTTAGACAGAGGAGGTGAGTTCACATCAAGAGAGTTTGAAACATTTTTCAATGACAAAGGTATCAAAAGGAAAACACCAACACCAAGGACTCCACCACAAAATGGTATTTCTGAAAGGAGGAATAGGTTAGTGATTGACTGTGCTAGAACCTTGATGATGGAGAAAATTTTGCACTAAAATACTAGAGAGAATCTATAAGTACTACAGTCTACACACTAAATAGAGTTCAAGTCAAGAAAGGTACAAATGCAACACCCTTTGAATTGTGGTATGGTCATTCACCTAATGTTAAACATTTCAAAGTTTTTGGTTGCAAATGCTATATTCTAAAAGAAACTAGAAATGGAAAATTTGATGCAAAAAGTGATGAAAGAATATTTCTTGGATACTCCACTAGAAGTAAGGTATATAAGTGTTTGAATACTAACACTAACAAAGTTGTGGAGAGTGCAAATGTAAATTTTGATGAGCATGCAGAAGTTTAGGTTGATGAGTCAAAGAAAATAGTGGATTATAGATCCTTTGTATACTTCTACAAAGGAATGATAACTGAAGACAATGCTGAAAATCAAGTTGGGAATCAGCAAAAAACTTCAATATATGCTAAGTGTCAACCAGTGAATGCCGAGTTACATTTAGAAGCTAGGCTGCAGAATGTGGAAAATGCACATTCTAGTTCTAAGAATTGTATGCAAGAAAGAAATAATGAGATGCCAGCTGAAGAAGAATGAAATGACTCTGAAGATGAAGGATCGAACATGGAAAGAAGGACTGAACCCAGATTAGCCAAGTATGTTAGAAGACATCACCCTATAGACCAAATCATTGGTGACAAGGATGCCAGACCCATGACAAGGAATAGATTAAGGAATGAATCATTTCTACTAAGTAAGGTTGAACCCAAATTAGTCAAAGATGCTCTACAAGATGATATCTGCTATAAGGCCATGAAAGAAGAGATAGATCAGATTGAGAAGAACAAAACTTGGTCTCTAGTTCCTAGACTAGCTTTTAAGAATGTGATTGGTATCAAATGGGTGTTTAGAAACAAACTTGATGAAAATGGTCAAATAAAAAGAAACAAAGCCAAATTAGTTTGCAAAGGCTATGCACAAGATGAAGGACTTGATTATGGAGAGACATTTGCCCTTGTTGCAAGAATGGAAGGCGTAAGAACATTACTTGCATATGCTGCATACAAAGCTTTCAAAGTCTACTACATGGACGTGAAGTCTAATTTTTTAAATGGTATACTAGAAGAGGAAGTCTACATAGAACCACTAGAGGGATTTGTTGATGATAAGAACAAGGACATGGTCTGCAAGCTACACAAAGCACTTTATGGATTGAAGCAAGCACCTAGAGCATGGTATGAAAGGTTGCACAAATATCTTGTGAAAATAGGATTTGAAAGAATAGATGACAATAGTAATTTGTACATCAAAGATGAGGAAGGCAAAGACATTTTGATATCAGAAATCTTTGTTGATGACATAATATTTGGAGGAAAAGATGTTTTATGCAAAGATTTTGCTAATCAAATGAAGCATGAATTTGAGATGTCAGTGTTTGGAGAAATAAAATTCTTTGTTGGGTTACAAGTACATTAGTTGAAGCATGGCATATTTGTGACCCAATCCAAATACATCAAGGAAGTACTCAAAAAAATTGGGCTAGAAGAATCAAAATCAGTTAGCACACCAATGGCACTAGGTCATAAACTATCCAAGAATGACAAATCTTCTGAAGTAAATCACACATTGTATAGGTCAATGATTGGAAAGCTGCAATACATTGTACATAGTAGACTAGACATTGCATTAGCTATTGGAATAGTGGCTAGATTTTTTTCAAATCCAAGAGAAAATCACTTAATGGTAGTGAAGAGAATATTGAGATACTTGAAAGGAACTGATGACTTTGGCTTATATTGCAAGAGGAATGAGAAGTTTGAACTGAAAGCTTACACTAATGTATATTGGGGAGGTAATATTGATGATAGAAAAAGCACCAGTGGAGGAGCACTTCTCGTAGGAAAGAGGTTAATTACATGGACAAGAAAAAAGCAAAGCTGCACCTCACAATCCACTGTTGAAGCTAAATATGTGGCAGCTACTATAAATTGCACCAATATTGTATGGATCAAACATTTTCTATAAGGTATGAAGGAAGAGATAACTAAGCCTATGATACTCTATTGTGACAATACAAGTGCTATTAACATATCAAAGAATCCTGTAATGCATGCCAAAACCAAGCATATTGCAATCAAGTATCACTATGGAAGAGAGTTGGTAGAAGACAAACAGGTGAAGATGGAATATGTTAGCTCAAAGGAACAAATTGTTGATATCTTCACAAACACACTACCTAAAGATTCTTTTGAGTATCTTAGAGGCAAGTTAGGGGTGATACCCCTAGCTAAGGCTACTTGAACCAAAAAGTAAGAATGCACTACATTAAATGAGTTGAATGTTGAAAATTTTACACATTGATGCAAGGATGTTTACTTTGGGATCCATGGTTAAAGTAGTAGAAGAACTAAAACTTCAAATCAGTCACTAACTAGGTGATAGAGGGAGATATTAAATGAACCTGAAAAAGCTACATCTACATATTAAGATCCTAATATGTCTTTGGCATTGTTGTCAAAGAGGGAGAAGTGAACAACTGATCAACAACTATTGTAAATAAAAGATTCAAACAAAGGGAGAAGTGGAAAACTAAACAAATAAAGGTAAAAGGATATTTTAGAGGTTGATCAGAATAACAAAAGATGAATAACATAGAGGGAGAAGTAAAATGAATCAATCAAAATAGTAGTAGGAGATGTGATGTCATAGTTTACTTTTTGGCATTTGACTTACTGTTCTAACCTAGTTAGTTTGTGGTTGAATAGTTTAGTCTAATGGTTGATTAGTTTGGTTTTCCATCAATGCCAAAGAGGGAGATTGTTGGAAATCTGATTGAAAAGCTCATTGTTGTTGAAGATCAAAGAGTGAGATTGTTGTAAAAGAATGTTTTCAATCATTGTTTTTCCATTGATGTCAAACCTACTATTTGTAGGGATGATATCTTCTTATAAGATCCAAGCACTATCACTTAGTTGATTGATGAAGAGGATTTGATCAACAAGATGTAACTAGAGAACCTAAGGGAAAGGTTGAGTTATGATGATGTAATGAAGTGCAAGGATCAATTAAGAAAATGGTTAAGAAATGCATTGATGACATATTCAAAGACATAGATGTTGGTCACACTTAAATAAATTGGAAGGAGTTGTAACAAGGACAACTACAAAGCTTAGAGTAAAATCTTTAGTGGATGTCAAGCGAGTTAGTTGAAGCCAAGATAATTCTTAGTAGAAGCTGAGTAATAGACATTTCTAGTGTGTGCCGAGTGATCTTCAAGTGTTGTGTGAAGATCAAGTGTCAAGCATTAGAAAATTTTTAGTAGGTGCTGAGTGATCTTTCGGTGCCAAGCATTAGGAAAAACATAGTTGATGCTGAGTAACACAGTATGTGCCGAGCACTAGTATTTCAATAGTGCCAAGCTATTGCATTATTTCAAATGATGAAGATTCACCAAATCTAAGCTAACTTAGTGGTTGTATTAAATTTTGTGAACAATTTGGAAGATAAGGGTGATGAGTTGTTGGCACAAAATCTTATGTAAACTATTTTTGGGCAAATTCTAAAGGATTATTCAAGAAGTTTCTAGAGGAAATAGAATATGGGTTAGATACAATGTATTCTACCTAATACATGTGAATTAAAATTTAAAAATGGAAGAATCAAGTGGGAAAAGGAACTCCAAGACTTCTATTTAAGAGGTCATAAAACAAGAAGCAAAGAGTTATTGATACTGTTGTTGCAGAAGTGCCAAATCTGCGAAGTAGTTGAAAGGTTGTCAAGAAGGAGAGATCTAGGAGAAGGAAGAGCACTAAGGCTCTACTTATATGAGTGGTCATGAAGAGATGATTACACTAATACATTGAGTATGGAGACCCAAGGAGAGAAAGCTTGAAAGGAGGGCAAGCTGTTAAGAGTTGCAGAGATTGAAGGTTAGGTAAGGGTATGAGCTAAGAAGTGATTTAAGATCTACAAGATAAGTTGTATGCTGTATTCAGGTCAAGATTTTATAATACTCTCTAGCAATTGTATTAGATCTAAAAATCCTATGGACTCAGGTTGGCTTAACAGCCATTTGTAAATCCTCTAACAGGGTGGCATTCCAAGTGAATGTTTTAAAGTCCTCTAACCCCACCAACTTTTAATAGAGTAGTTAAATCCTCTAACAAGGTCATATTTAATAGTGTGTTGTAAGCCTTTTATAGGGCAGGCCTTTCATAGGGCATCACTTTGAAAGGGCAAAAATTGAGTAGCATGTTACTAGTGGTTTTTCCCAAATTGGGTTTCCATGTAAATCACTATGTCATGTGTTGTTTTCTTGTGTGTTTTACTTGCATGTTGATTTACAGTAACTTTTTGATTAGATAAATAGAAGCTTAGATGAATGAATGGTTGAAAGAGTTCATAATACTTAGAAAAAAAGTTTGAATAGGACACTTGGACCTTGAATAACTGATTCACCCCCCCCCCCCCCCCCCCCCCCCCCCCCCCCCCCTCTCAATTATTCTAAAACAATTCTAATAGGTATGCCAATCATGTGTTTTCAACCCTGGCCCAAAATCACATGTCTTTGATAGAAGAGTGCTTATATGTGCAACAAATCCTGCTAGAAATTTTGTTTTTTTTATGACTTCTTTTAATGCATCACTTTGTTGCTCCATTAATAACCAAGGAAGGGTACTTCTATTTAGGCAGTCTCCATTTCTATTTGATTCAATGAAATTTTTTAGTGCATGATTGGATTCATGAATGTCAGTACAAATTTTGACAATTTTTTCTCTATCACAACTTCCATCCAATATTTTCCATAGTGTCTCTGTTACATTCTTTCCAATATACATAGCATCAAACAAATGCACAATTGGAAGATCCTTGTAGTACAATAACCTAATAAATTGAGTAAGATAACTTTTTCATTCCTCTAAGAAGTTGGTCATTGATGCCTTGACGACCTTCATGAGCATCAATTACATTAGTAGTAACTATAAGACAATATCAAAATACAAAATTTAAACTTCGAACAAAAAACTAGACATTAACTCGACAATTTAGTTGATCATATTCCAACTTCCATAAATGAGGTGTTATTCTTTGTGGCATTGATGATGTCTCTTCTTTCCCATTAAAATAAATTTATTTGATAATTCGATACTTATGATTATTGTGGAGAAAGTGCCTAAACTCATTAAACACCTGCTTTCCTAAACTTCTTAAATGACAAGATTTCATTTTCGGACCATAAATTGGACATGCAAAATTTCCCTTTGTTTGAGGACCTAAAAGATCATGTATAATTATCATGTGCATCTTAAGCATACAATAAGTAATGTGTAAACACTATAAAAAACCAAAAATATGTGATCTTTGTTAGGAATAAGGTGTCTCAACCTTGGATAATTCCTATTCTTATTATTTGTTTTGTAAAATATATTTCTTGCAAATAATGTTGATGTGTCGGCATCTTGAATTGTGTATAAGGAGATCATTGCTAAAACGATTATGATGGATTCCTATGACACGTAAGAGCTATGTTAGGAAGATTCAATAATAGGTGAAGACATGTGGCAACTGATAAATTTGAGTACTGTACACTCTACCCCAAAAATTAACCCTAATACCCTAATACGGTTACCTTTGGGAGTATTGCTAAAAGTGAAGTGCATGTTATAAGCATTTTTAGGGTTGTGAAGAGAATTATGCGAGAAAGTGTATTTTTGGTACTGTGAGTTGCTATTGGAGTCTTCTGTTGTCACTGTTGAACTTGCATTGCAAGTGTATTGTAACCTTGTGTTGAAGATAATACATTGTGCAGGTTCTGGAGGGGTGGGGTTGTCTTACCGAAAGGTTTTTCCCCACTGACAAATCTTTGTGTTATATATTTGTTTCTCTATCTATTTTCTTTATGCTTGCTTGGCCGAAATATTGTTGTTTACATGATATTGAATCTGTAAGTGAAAATATTTTAATAGGATTTGCACCATACTTCTCTTAAGAGATTAGTGTAGGAAGTTGTTTCCGTACCTAAGTTGCCTTACAATCTTAACAATATAACATACCACAAAAATAAGTTAGCCCAGGGGCATCATGTATTGTCCATACAAGCATTACATGGAATTGAAATTGTTCATGTCCTATTGGTCTAGAGATGACATAAATAGTGACACCATTCCATAACTTCAACAACTCATCAATTAGGGGCTCAATATACACATTCATATCTTTAACTTGGTACTTACCTAGTAATTGAATGAACATAAACATTACACAATTATTATGACCATTTTCATGCATTTTTTATAAATTAATTTAGAAAACTATTAAATGAAAAAATACCTGGCACAATCATTGACAACATTATGTGCTCCCTCTTTATGGACATCCAAGGAGGAATGTTATTGTTAATAACAAAAACATGCCACACTGAGTAAATAGATCTCATATCTCCAAATGGATTGACACTGTCTATTGCTAATGAAAGCTTTAGATTAAAAGGTTCTTCTTTAAGGTGTGACCATGTTTCTTCTATCTCTTTAAATGCAAAACCATCCGCAGGCAGTCACATAATGTCATGTTTACTTCTATTGCATGCATGGTAATCCATAAATTGTACCAAGCTAGTGCACCTGAATAATCATTGAAGATGTGGAATAATGGGAATGTACTAAAGAACCTTGTGAGGCACCTTTTTTGTTATTTGATTTTACTTATAACTACTAATATGACAATCAGGGCATTCTGTTGCAAATTTATCTTGTTTATGATATAGAATGTGATCATTGGGACATGCATGTATTGTCTGATACTTCATTCGAATCTGATTCATAACTGTAGATAGTTATCGTTATGAATGAGACAAAATGTTTGATAGTGGTAAAAAAAATTCACCTATCAAACTACAACATCAAATATGCATTGTTAATATAATAAATAGTAATTGTATGCTAATATTGAAGATGACAAAAATGACATACCTTAGCATATGTGACATTGCTACATTGGATAAACCATTCATAACCTTTAAGTTCACCAACAACACTATAGCCAAGAGAAGAGTTGTTTGGGATCCTTCATACAGGGGCTCATGTGCCTTCTCAAGTAAAGGTATATCAAGACCATCTTCATCATCATTGTGAGCCTCTTCATCACCTACTCCAATACCATCTTCTTCAATCATGTCCTCTGGCACATTATCATCTTCTTCCATGGGAGTGTTATCCTTAGCTTGGATATTCACACCTATATGTTCCTCTAGTAGGAAATCCACATTTAGAAATGGACAAAAATCATGGCCACCTTCAATGTGACCATGTTGCTTACTATGTCTCTATGCTATTATGATTATAATTCTTTGATTCATCAAGCCCTTACACTTTTTGCAAGGACAATTACATTTATCATCTTTTCTTTGAAACTGAAATCACAATGTAGCCATTGTCTCATTATATTATTCTGGGTTCATGTTGTTAGGCATTGTATTTCTTCATAGGAAAATATATCTGCAAATAAATTGGACATGTTTTACTTAATGCTTATATCTACACATATGGTTTTAAAAGAAAAAAATTGATCTATCTAATGTGTATATTATTTGCAAAAAAATTGAACATGTAATTAATGTTTATATCTGTACACATGTTTTTTAAAGAAAAATTTGGTGTAGCTAATGTGTTCTCTAATTGTAACAACACTTCTATAATACCTTGCTGGTGCGAGAGCACCACACACAACCAAGACGAAGTTGAAGATTATAAAGACCCCAAAGCCCCTCAAAAGAAACCTAAAGGATGGAATGTATAAATAGGGTTTTCAAACCAATTGGAAGTGTGTGGAGCCTATAATGATACTAAAATAGTGAATTCTTCAATCATATTGTAATATCCTCAAAGGACTACTTTTATTGTGTAATATCCTCTTATGGACTAAAGACTTGATTGTAATGGACTAAAGTGTCCAAGCTTCAATAATGTTTCAAGAAGTATAGAAGGGGCATGGGATAGGTCTAGATATTAGACAATAGGTTAAGTATCAAAATAAAACCATTTTTTTAATTTAAAATTTAAATATTTAAAAAAAGTAATGATTAGTTTAGATATTGAGAAGTTTTCGGTTGTATGCTTAACATTCAACTCAACAAATGGAAGTTGGTTGAGTCAATTTCTTAAGTAGTTATAGGGGGTCTTTTATATGAAAGAAGAAGTCTCTATTATGACACAAGGAGAAGAAGGATCGGGTTATGTATTGGTGAACAAGAAAAAAAAATGCAATATCTTTCTATTTTATGCAAATTGATTCTATTTTGAATCCTAATTTGATTGGATCTCCATATATTTTGACTAAGTCACTTCATCATTTGCTGTGTTTTTCTGTTGAATTTCATATTATAGTAAGTTATTATTGCACCAGTTATAATTCAATTAGTCACTCTTTAGTGAATGAGCTATATGAGGAGTGAATTTTATGCTTGGGAAAATTTCAATAGAGTAAAGTGAAGGTGAATCCATCACCAATTGGATGCAGGATTGGGTGGAGAGTGAACATTGAGGAAGCCCTAGCAAAATTGGGTTTGGAGTCAGAATTGGGGATCAAGAGTTGTAGAACTCTTGGGACTAATTCCTTTTGGAATTGACCATTTGATGGAATAAGAAAATATTGTCCAATAGTAGGAAGTGCCAGGTGGATTTTTTCATGTAGTTCCTTTGTTAATAGGTCAACCTTTATGCATGAAAATGGGATACTAGTCAAGGTTAATTGTGTTAGTCCAAAACAAACATAAGGAAGTCTATGATGTGTTTTAGTACACCAAACAAGGCATGAGTAAGCATCATTACATTGTCAATTGTCTTGAAAAGGTATAATTATTATATTCTAAGTATGCAACAAGACTAATAGGCAGAGTATTGGGCTATTAGGTTTATTTTGAGGAGATTTTGTGAAGTGGGGGTATGGAATTGTAATAAAGTCTTAGTCATGAATCTATGAAACCAAATCCATCATTGTGTGATATTGTGAAAGCCTTGACAATTAAGCATTAGAGGTTGTTGATAGGCTAGAGTACCTAAACCTCTAAAATTACAAACTCTTATTGTATTTTTGAATACCACCACCCTATCCTACTACATCACTTACCATTTGAATATCTTGATGTGGTCATTTCCACATTCCCATATGTCCTAATAATTCAAAGAGTCAAAAAGGAAGTTTTGTGACCTCTGCATTCTCTCAAGTCTTGCCAAAGGCATGTTGAAGATTTCTTCAAGGGAGTTTAATAAATGAAGAATTTAACCTTTGTGAGATAATACACTATTGCCCCACTTTTCCATGATATATAAATTTTTGCAAAGTGGAGAGTAAACTAATGTCACATTCTGTCAAGTCGGGTCACTAGGTCTTTCTTCTTAGGGTGTTGAGTTTCTCCATCAAGTTTTCATATTTTCCTTTCTCCCATATCACATTTAGCCTGGGTGGGTATTTCTTGGTTGTCATGAGTCTTAGGGGTAGTTTAGAGCCATCCTTGATGGAGATTCTTGATTTGTGCTACATCTTTTGATTTCCATGTAGCTCATTTGATCTAGAGTTAGAGAAAATTGAATCGGCAGAAAATCAAGCTCCAGGTTCATCTCAGCAGGTTTTCTCACCCTGAAGGAAAATTTTCGCAAAGACTAGCAAATGCTATTTATAAGCTTCCTTGAAGAAAAGTGAATCATGATAAGAAAAGATTGTTCAAGTGATATCATGATCTCACAGTGAGAACCATTTTAAAGCTTGGAAAATGATTAAGATAAGCATCAGCAAAAAACAAGAAAAGAGCTTCTCCGTGGTGGACTTCGAAGTTCATAATCAATTTTATGAAAAGGTATATGTAAAGGAAATGAGAAAGCCAATGGGCCCCACCCCTCAATTTCGAAGTCAGTTTTGCATTTTTCGGAGGCTTAAAATAAAGTGAATAAGGTAGAGGAAGTAAAACAATGAGTATTGGCAAAAAAACAAGTTTGTTCTTCTCCATTGCAGGTTTTTGCACCTAGAAGGTAAAACTTTGCAGAGATCCATAGCTACTATTGGTAGGTTGAAACAAGGGTACATAAGCTACATAATGGTTCGATCAGTCAAATATCATCAAGTTTGCATAACAAAAATTACTCAGACCTCATTAAGATGAGTGAGATAAGCATTGGTAGAAAATTCAGAAGTGGTTTCTCTTTTGGCGTATTTCGAACCAAGAGTTAAATTTTCTACAAAGGCCCAAATGGAGAAATAGAATTACTAAGTTGGCCCCATTTTTCGCCCACGAAGCCTCTTTTATATTTCCCAAATTTTTTTATTAAAGTGCTTAGGGTTGAAAGGTAAAAGCAAAAGTTAAAGGGGAGAATTGAAAATCTGCTTCTTCATTGCGGGTTTTCTACCTTCGAAAGCCATTTTTTGCACTTCAAAGAAAGTCATTCCTACAAGCATGGTAAGTATGTGAGTTGGTTGCAGATTATTTTGGGTGAGTAAATAGAAGAAAATCAGTGGATTGATTAGGTTTTTGCAAGTAGAATTGACCTAAGCACATTTAGCCCAAGGGAGTACTTCGTTCATGTTTTTTCGAAAGATGGATGAAAAAGGAAGTAAATTGGTAATTAATGAGAGTTACCATTGAGCCAACAAAAATAGTGAAAAGATAAAGATAAAACTGTTAGAACCTTTACATCCACAAACCCAATGGATTTACCCTTAATTTTTCTCGTGTGGTGTGATTTATGAAATTCAATGAGCAAATCTAGGGTTATTTTATAAAAAGGGAAGTAACAGATTTTCAAACTCCCGTTTCACTATTATACTATTATACTAAATAGTGCTTTCAAGTAATTTTTGAGTAACAAAGTTTGCTCCTTGTATCAACTGCAATTGTTTGAATTGTTTCTATCATACATCAAATAAAATGGCAACAAGATTCACATGCTTCGATGTAATTAGCAAAATTAAGTCGGCATGGTCAACTATCACAGATACTTCACTCCATTTTTATGATATGGAAGATTTTCAAAGGAGATTGAGAGCTGAGCCAATCCATCCCATAAAAGAGAAACTTTGGGGAAGTGGATTAGTGGAAGTAGATGGGTTTCCTATGGTAGTGCAAGCCTCGAAGTTGATTTTGGAATGCATCCATCATTACAACCCCGATACAAACAAAATTTTGTTGCTTGATCAAATGGTGTTGATTTCAATTGATCACCAAGTCGTAGTGAATTGCTTGTGAATTCCAAAATGAGAGGAGTTCTCTAATTTAACGATGAGTGGAGCCATGTACAAGTACTCTTTGAAGAAGATTGTTTGGAGGAGGGAGATCATGCAGTCTTGGTTTTAGAAGCCAAGGGGAGCTAAGAGTAAAGTCCCTAAAACTATTTTCGGTATAGACCTCAAACCAGAAATTGTTGACATTTTGGTTCTATTGCATCGACTCAAAGGTGAGGTAGAAGCTTTGAATTTTGTAGATCAGTACTTCTTTTTGGTGCAAGTTATTTCCTCAAACACAAAGTATATTGACTAGGCATATAAGGTCAGTGAGCATCTTTCTAGGGCTCTTAGTGCAGCCAAGTTTTATAATTCATTTTATATGTCCTCTTTCTTGATATAAATGTTGGCTTCTCTTCAACTGTGGCCATGACTCCCTAGAATTCAAAGTTTTCCTGATAATGTAAAAAGCTATGAGTTTTACCCATGCTTGAAATTACAGAATAGTTATGCAGAATAAATCCAAGTAAATGATGCATTCACCGTGAGGATTTGAAGGGAGCTCCAAGGGTGTCCAGAACGGAGATTCAGTCCAGAAGAAATGGTGACCATCGGTCAATTTGGCAGTTATTTTATTCATTTTTCATCATTTTCTTATTTGTGTCTTGCAGCATTTGACAAATTCCCACTAAAGCTACCCAGGTACCTAGATGATATGATTGTGCTCGTGGAGATCATGAGGCAAGTAGTACAAGTGAACATGTTGAGCGCTAGCCTAAAGAAGAAAGGGTATGAATTCCCTATAAAAGTTGGAGCATACAGTTGTGAAACAAGATTAGATGCAAAGAATATACTCAAAGCATTTGAGAGTAAATACATATTGGAAGAGTATGAAGCAGTAAGGCCCCTATTTGATCCTAATGGATATGCTTGAGATTTTCTTCAAGTTGGAAGTGTAATCAAACATGTAACAACCATGGAGGATTATTGGGCAGATTGTAAAGACTAATTGGAGAGTTGAGATCGTGCCTTTTCCAAATTTACAATTGATCAGGTAAAGACATATGGTATAAATTTAGATGTGGAGGGACTAGAAGATGATGGTCAAAATATGTACAACAATACATATTTGACTAAGTTGAGGAATACTCCCATAAGTTCTGAACCATATGTTGACATAGTAGAAGATTTCGATGTCATGATGACAAGAATAATCAAAAGGACTATAAAGTGGGTTGAATGGACATCTAAGAAAAGCCAAAGTAGGAGTAAAACTACTCAAGCTTCCATATCTGCAGCTACCATAGCTTCCTCTCAGAGTGCCATTCCTGGTGCTACTGCCACAACTGCTCAAGCTCCAACACAATCTATAGGTGGAGGTGATCAACCCCTAGAGAGGAATGTTCCAATAACCCCAACCTATCAAGGGGGATCACTACCAGTAATCAAAACTCAAGTCGAAGCTGAAAAAGAATGGAGGGATAGAAAGATGGATCTCCCGCTCCAGTATCACCTCCACATGCTACTCTTCCCCCATCTCCTTAAGCTTCTCCAACTCCATCTCTTCATGTTGCCCCTATCTCATCCCCCCATCGTAGCCCTACTCTATCCATAAGTGCTTCTATTCTTAAGCCTGCTAGTTCTCCTATTTAGATAGTAGAAATTGGAGATGATAAAAGTAGTAGTAGTGAATCTACTAAGTTTGATGAAGCTGCCCAAAAAGCCCAAGAATAAGAGAAAGCTCCAAGTTCATCTCGGCTCCTTTCTTGATATCCAAAGACCCCTTTTTTCTATAGCTACAGCAACAACAACTCTAGTAAAGAAGAAAATGTTCAGCATTGAATCGCTCAGAATAGCCTCCAAAGTGATTAATACAAAGTCTTGGCTTGAGGATACTTTGGAGAAGAAGAGGAAAAGAAAAGATGAAAATTTTCCTTCAAAGGATGTTGTTTCTCAAGTGGTTCACTCAGGATCTACCTTAGTAAAAACTAAAAAGCAAAAGACCTTGTCAATATTGGGATGAGATCCAGAAACAGAGCACCTAACTATAGAGGTAGCAAAACCAAACAAGGCAGGGAGAATTGAAGATATGAGGCCAGAAGATTTCACTCTGCACTCAATTCACCTTGGGGAAGCTAGACATGATACAAAAGTAGGCCTATGGAAATTGAGTAATGAGGTGATAAAAGAGCAACTGGAGGATCTCAAGTCATCAAAGTTCAGAATGAAAGCAGAAATAGAGGATTTGAGAAGATTCATCCGGCAATTAGTTGTTCCATTGGCAACTATCATTGGTGTGCCTTCCACTAAAAATCCTTCAGTAGAAGAGGTACAAGCCTTCATATCAAAGCTCCAGAAAGATAGGTATTTTGGTTAGATTGGAAAAGAATGGATTGAGAAGTTCAGTACAAATGGAGTTGTCCTAATTGATCAAATTGGGAATGTTATCCTTTGGTTAGAAATTGAGAAGGATAACATCATTTCCAATCACAACACTTTGGCCACAGAAAAGGCAAGGTGTGATGAATGCATTTCTATCTTAAATATGATCATCCAAATGAAGGCAAAAGAGGCAGTTGAAGCAAAGATTTTTAAGAAGGGAACTGAGCCTCTATTTGAATGGCTTCAAAACATGCAATTCAAGCAAGAGATGATTTAAGAGGCAGAGGAAGGACTTAGAGAAACAAAGGAAAATGTGAAGAAGATCCAAGACAAAGCATTTGAGCTTATGCAAGGATTACACACTGACTCACAAAGAAGTGGGCAAGGAAAGGCTCTTATTGAGATAGAAGTAATGAAGAATAATTTCTCCACATACTTGAGTAACCTATCTAGGATGACTTCAATCAATCAAAATAGAGTGGTAGAGTTGCAGGCACTGACTAGATGTGTGCATGTGGTAGCTGGAGAGTTAACAAGTCAGCTAGGTGCAGTAAAGGAGTTAGCTCAGGAGCATTCAAAGTGGCTCTTAAGATTCACCAATGTACATGTGCCTAGTCACAAGGAGATTATCCCAATTATAGTGGCTGCCAGAACATATAGGGCAAAAATTGAAAAGGGAAACAAGTCTAAATGACTTATTCAATATTCCTTTTTTTTTTTTCTGATGTAAATGTTGCAAATTTTTGTAAATTTTGAAATTTGACAAACTGGCATCTAGCCATTTGTCATTTTCAGAAGATGAATCGATTGAAATTCCCATTGTAATGGTCATCTCTCAAAACCTATATGTATGAAATTCAATGATTAATCAAAGGTCAAAAAATTTTGGTGTGAAGTACTATTTTTTGCAGAGAAAATTGAATGGCACTTCGTTTCAATCATTTTCCATTCTAGTAGGTACTATAATTTCTTAGTATTTCCTTTTTGCATTACAGAGAACTAAGAAAGAACAGAGTTTCATTTCCCCTATTTTTTGGAATTCAAATGGATGTAATAAGTATTTTAATATTTCATTTGACGAAAGGATTCTATTAGTTTTCCTGATTCATCAGTTGTAGTTCAGATTTAGATTTCAACTTATTTTAGTCTTGCACTGATGGATTTATGAATTCATTAAAACTGTGGATACATAAATCTGTTTCGATGTTGAGAAATTTTTCTTGCCTAAATTAAGTTCTAGTTAGGCTTAATTTGGTTTGCCTCTCCTACTCTCAAGTTAAGAGCATACCTCAATTTAGATAGGTAGAAACAAACATAATTCGTTGAAGATTATTCATATAGGGAGCTATAACTACCGATTTAGACAAAAGCTGGTAACCATAAAATGGCTTTTCAACTATTGTGAATAGATATTGTTCATTTTCTGGGCATTAAGAGTTATAATTTCACGAAAGATAAAAGAACAAATCTACTTACCAACAGATTTTTGGTGACTCTGTTGGGGAAGACAAATAGTCGCTTGATCAAAAAGCCTATGTCATTAGGAAAAATGGTACTGCCTCATGAAAACATAATCTCAGTGCTCCAACCTAACCTTGGTTTTCAAGATGACCAAGAGGATATAATTTCATCCCTTAACATGTTTATTTGGAGGCACAGAAGTAACACTGAACATTACCAGAATGCTAGCCAGATATTAGAGGAAGAAGAAAGAAGAGTTGAAGCTTTTGAAAGAGCTGTGAAAAGAAGGGATATTCGAAAAGTAGAAAGACAATTAAGAAAGTAAGCTTAGGGCCCATTTGGTTGCTAGAATACAACTAGAATATGAATAGGAAATTAGAATATGATTTGTATTCTTTGTTTGGTGCATGGAATAGGAACAAGGAATAGGAATACATATTCTCATTTTAGCCCCAAAATGAGCTTTTGTCCATTCCAAAAAATACTTGTAATTGGAATTTCTATTCTTGCATTCATTTTAGCTTTCTCAAATTTGATTAAATTTTCAAATCCGCTTTGACCTGGGGTGAGCGCTAGAACTTTGTTTTCAATATTTTCAAATATTTTAGTGATTTTCCAATGGTGCCGATTGCATCTTCATAAATATTTTGAAATGGCGCCGATTGCAAGTTAACCCTATTCCAATTTAAGCTTGCATAACCAAACAAGTGATAAACAAGATTGGATTGCATTTTTCCATTCCTATTCTTCATTCTCCATTCTCATTCAAATTTCCTATTCTAATTCTCAATTCATACGCTTGCAACCAAATGGGCCCTTAGAGTTAAATTAGACCTAGCATCCTGGAACAATTTAGGTTCCTTAGAAGTACCAAGAAACAGGGTGGCCAAGATTCAACTTTTGACAAATTAACAGAGCTCAGTTTTCCTATCTTAGAAGTTCCAAAGCAGAAAGGTGAAGGTAAAAGTTGGAGTAGACCCCCTTCTCCTTTTTCAAGCCAAGATGCCAGCACTTTGCATTCCACTTGTTAGGTGTTAGCACTTCGCAGAGTTACTGCACCTCCAGTTGTTAACTTTCTGCCATATACTACTAGAACAACCATGGCTGCTCCATGGGCCGTGGCAATAGGGCCGCTAGCACTAAATATTTATCATCCACTGCCATCTGGTTCAAGGAAGAACTTCCCTAAATTCTTAGGTGATGGTAAAGTCACAACAGATGAACACATTAAAGCATTCTTTGCAGCTACCCATATGTTGGGGGTGGGACATGAAGATATCACTGTAAGATTGTTTGTAGAGACCCTTACAGATAATGCAACAGACTGGTTTTATCATTTAGCTGATGGTTCAATAATAGATTGGGACATGATGAGAACTAAATTTGAAGCTAGATTCAAAACTGCAGAAGATGAACATGCCTTGCTAATGCAATTGACTTCAATTAAGAAGCAACCAACTATGAGCATGAGAGATTTCATTGCCAACTTTAGTAAGATTAATAGCAGAATTCCTACTGTTGATAGACCCATGCCTGGCAATTTAAAAACTTTCTTTATTAGTGCTATGCCTCCAGACATCAATTATGATCTGAGAAGAGCATTCCGTACTGATCTAGCTGACGGATAGAAGAAAGCTATTGAATGTGAAGATGACCTAATTTTTGAGAGAAAATGGAAATGAGAACTTCAAACTAAAGGGAGTTCTAGTAACACCATGTTATCAGAAGAAATGATTTAGAAGTTGTCTAACAAGTTAGTAGCAATGAAAAAGTAGTTACTCAGATTCAATAAATCTTATCAATGGAATTACCAAAACTCACCAAGTAGAAGCAATGAAAGTAGATTTTTGTAGCTTACAGGTTCACAACCTAGGCTGCAAATCGAAGCAGCACCGAAAAAGGGAAATATGTGCATCTTCCATTTAACCATAGATCATGATAGTGAGAATTGTCTAGAGACTGCTTGTATGATGCAATTGCTATCTACTAATCAATTAAATATTGCAGCTCCATGTTCAGAACTTGATTCTTGTTCAAATGGCGACTCTGGAAATTTATTTTTAGAATATGAATCAGATTCTGAATCAAAGGGTGAATGTTACACAACTATTGATGGAACTTCATACAAAGTACTTACCCGTGGACAAAGAATGAAGAATCAAACCTCTAATCATACTCTTAGAGATGACTTTGGTCCTTCTATGAGTAAGATACATACTCATCAAGGAACATCCACTTTACAAATAGGTAAGGACAATACATCTTTCAATTTCATTCAATTTTGTGAAGAGTCAAAGGTTCAAATTTCCACTATTGATTATTTAAGGTCACATCCTTCTGAACTAAAGATATTAGTGGATAAATGTAAATTAGGAGGTACCTCAGACTTGAATCATAATGTGACTATTGAAATCGAAGATGAAACCTTAACATCTAGCTTGTTTAATCAAGAAGATTCTATTGTTTTAGCAACTTCCCCTGGATAGAAGCCTGAACCTTTTTATATCTCATTGTATATTAATGGATGTAAACTCAGCAATTGCATAATAGATTAAGGTGCATCAGATAATGTTATGCCATATTCCGTAGCTAAAGCCTTGAGGTTGAATCTTACCAAAGTTCATGGGAGATGTTATTCTATGGATGCCAAACAAGTCCCTTTTCTTGGACAAATTAAAGATGCACAAGTAGCTCTGGCCTCATATCCAGAAAAGAAACTCCTGTTAACCATCCTAGTAGCTAATATTCCTGCAAGTTATGGACTCCTCTTAAGTAGAAGTTTCTGCCAAGACTTAGGAGGAGAAATTAAGCTAGACTGGTCCCAAGCTATGATACCTATTGGTAATAAGAAGGTCAAGTTAGAACCTGAAGAAAAAGAAAAATTCACAGTCTTGAAATTAGATGATCCCAAAGCTCAAATTTTATATCAGGAATTGGAATTTGGTAATTATATGTTATTTACTGAAGATGATTCAGGTAAACAAATGAACAAGAATTAGGTCAAGAAGGTTCTTGATGAAAACAAAGAGGTTTCTGACATATGGACACTCAAATTTGACAGGAGTTGTGCTTCCTTAGGTTTTGGAGCTGGTGTAGTGTTGATATCCCTAGAAGGAGAAGCTGAGCCCTTAGCTTTCAAATTAGAGTTTGGTAACACAAACAATATAGTAGAATATGAAGCTTTAATATTGGGGATAGTTACTACAAAAGAAAGAGGGATAAAAGTCTTAAGGGCCCAAGGTGATGCAGAGCTTACTGTGAGACAAATCATAGGATAGTACTCAATGAAGAAACATAAACTGAAGAATTATAGGAATAGGGTGTGGGATGAGATAGAAGGTTTCGATGCCTTCTCCATTAGAACCGTACCAAGAGAAATGAATACAAAGGCTGATTCACTTGTAGTCTCTACTTCCTTGTTACTCCCACATCCATACTTTAAGGATAAAAAATATCAAATTGAAATTATATATAGATCTACTATCCAAAATAATATAGAGTCTTGGCAAGTCTTTAACGATGATAAAAGTTTGCAACTATTTTTGGAAAATGATAAAGCCAGTTTTGAACCTGAGTCTCGCGAGGATGATGAACATAGCAAAAGTGGTGAGGTTCAACTAAAAAGAAATATTATTCCCCCATATTTTGTAGCTCTAGAAAAGTTATTTAAAAGACATGATGCTTATGTTAAGAAGAAAAGAATAGAAAAGGGACCTACCATGGGTGAATATGAAGGATTGAACATTGGAGATGTCCATAGTCCCAAAATGATTAATATTGGAAAATGTTGTACTCCCAAAGAAAGAGAAACTGCAAAGAAGTTATTCGAAGAATATAGAGATTTCTTTGCTTGGAGCTATTAAGACCTGAAGAGCTACAGAGGAGGAGAGGTGAAACATCAGATTCCTCTCAAACTAGATGTAGTACCCTTTCAACAAAAGCAAAGAAATTATAATCCAAAGGTTGTAGATGCCATTTTCTGAGAAGTTAATAAAATGTTAAAAGCAAGAATCATTTATCTTATCCACCACTCTACCCGGATAGCCAACATAGTGCATGTTAGGAAGAAGAATGAAGAGATAAGGATTTGTGTAGATTTCCATAATTTGAATCAGGCATCTCTCAAAGATAATTTTGCTCTCCCAAACATGGACCATTTGTTACAAACAGTTGCAGGATCTAAGATGATGTCTATGCTCGATTGGTTTTCAGGATATAACCAGGTCAAAGTAGAAAAGAAAGATCAACACAATACAATGTTCACAACTCCTTGGGGTACATTTGCATATCACAGGATGCCTTTCGGACTGATCAATGTTGGGGCTATGTTCCAAAGATGTATGAGTGAGACCTTTGTTGATATGAAAGATCGAATAATAGTCATATACTTGGATGATCTTACGGTGTTCTCAAAGAAAAGAAAAGACCATATGGAAGATCTAAGAAGAGTGTTACAAAGATGCAGGGAGCATGGGGTTTCTCTTGATCCAAAAAAGTCAGTATTCTATGTAACTGAAGGAAAATTACTTGGACATATAGTGTCACAAGAAGGCATTAAAATTGATCCTGATAGAATAGAGGCCATCCAGAGACTAGGTCTACCTATAAACAAAATAGTGGTTAAATCTTTCTTTGGCCAAGTGAATTTCCTTAGAAGGTTTGTTACCGATTTTGCAAAAACTACTAAACATATAATTGATATGATGAAGGGAAATTCAAGTTTCAAATGGAGTGAGGAAGGAAAGTGAGCTTTTCAAGATATAAAGACTGCTGTTGCTAATGCCCGAATGCTATGTCATCCAAATTAGAAGCAAGATTTTATTATTTATTGCTATGCTTCAGAACATACATTATCAGCTATTCTTGTGCAGGAGAATGATGAAGGAATACAAGCTCCCATTGCTTTTATGAGCATGCCTTTGAAAAATCATGAAATGAAATATTCACAAATTGAAAAGCATGCTTATGCAGTAGTCAAAGCACTTAAGAATTTTTGTTTCTATGTCCTACATTCACACTATGTTGTCTTCGTCCTAGGCACAGCAGTAAAAAGTGTACTAATGCAACAAGAGTTAGGTTGCAATATCAGAGGAGTGTGGGTGGTGAAGATATAGGAATATGATATTGAGATTAAACTACCAAGCTGATAAGAGGAAATGCTCTATGCAGAGCAATTGCAGAAAACAAAACTACTGGAGAATTAGAAGAATGGAATGAGAAGCAACTATTGCTGGCAGTAGGTCTCTATGATTCATGGTTCAAGAACATTTCTTATCTTTTAACATATGGTGAATGTCCAGAAGGTTTGAATACAAAACAAAGAAGAAATCTTAGATTAAAAGCAGCCAAGTATGTGATTTGGGATGGCAAGCTTTTCAAAAGGGCTATTGATGGTACATTCCTAAGATGGATAGATAAACTGTAGCAAGAAAAGCTGTTGAAAGCATTCCATGATGAGGCTTGCGGAGGACACTTCTCTTCTTCAATTATAGCTTTCAAAATACTAAGGCAATGTTATTACTGGCCTAGGATGTTAAAAGATGCATATGCATGGGTAGAAAATTGTGAAAAGTGTAAAATGTTTTTTGGACGCCCTCAATTAGCCGCACTACCACTGAGACCTGTTATCATTGAAGGACCTTTTCAAAAATGGGGTCTTGATTTCATTAGTCCAATTAGTCTTGCATCCATTTTTGGTCATCAATATATCATAACTGCAACAGATTACTTCACCAAGTGGGTAGAAGCTAAGGCTACAAAGAAGACTACTTCTGAGATAGTATGTGAATTCATTAAAGAAAACATTTTGGTCAGATTTGGCATTCCCATTAAGTTAGTGATGGATAATGCATCCTATTTTTCTTCAATTGAAATTACTGATTTATGTTTTGAGTATGGGATCACCGTCAGTCATTCATCTGATTATTTCCCTTAAGGGAATGGCCAGGTAGAATCTAGCAATAAGAACTTGATCAATATTATAAAGAAACTAGTGTCAGATAACTAGAAGAATTGGTACAAAAAGATTCATGAGGCACTTTGGGCAGACAAAGTGATACCCAAGAGAGAAATTGGTATATTCCCTTTTGAATTGGTTTATGGAACTGAAGCTGATCTACCTTTACCATTGGAATTGGCTACAAGCAAACTCAGGACAGTAATTGAAGATGATGTCTATAAAGATGGTCTAGAAAAGAGAATCCTATATCTGAATAAACTAGAAGAGGAAAGGATGGAAATTGTTGATCATATTGCACAACACCAAATGTGAGTAAAAGAACTTTTTGACAAGAAAACTAGACCTCAAAAATTTATGGCAGGAGATATGGTGTTACTCTGCGACAAAAGAAAGGCTCCAAAAGGAATGCATAAGAAGTTTGATACTCTATGGAAAGGCCCTTTCAGAATTGAAAAGGCATTTGAAAATAATTCTTTCAAATTAGCATATGAAGTTGGTGAAGAACTACCCCTGACTTATAATGGTCAGGATCTCAAGCTCTACCAAGTTACAAATTGAAAATAGGTAACCCCTGTAATGTACCATAGTTAGACTTAGTGTTGTATGTGTCTGAGTTAGCTTTCCCTTTCTGGTGTCTTTTCCTCGCTTTCCTCATTTTGTTTTGTTTTTGTTGTGATGCCATCCTTTATTTTCTTTTGCGAAACTAGAGATTCTAAGTTCCTTTGCTTGGGCGTACTCTACCCAAGTCCCCAGTCAGAGCGAGTTGTTGCCCTACTTTTCTACCATATACAAATTTTTGCAAAGTGGAGAGTAAACTAATGTCATGTTCTGTCAAGTTAGGTCACTAGGTCTTTCTTCTTAGGGTGCTGAGTTTCTTCATCGAGTTTTCATCTTTTCCTTTCTCCCATATCACATTTAGCTCGGGTGAATATTTCTTGGTTGTCATGAGTCTTAGGGGTAGTTTAGAGCCATCCTCAATGGAGATTCTTGATTTGTGCTACATCTTTTGATTTCCATGCAGCTCATTTGATCTGGAGTTAGAGAAAATTGAATCGGTGGAAAATCAAGCTCCAGGTTCATCTTGGCGGGTTTTCACACCCTGAAGGAAAATTTTTGCAAAGACTGGCAAATGCTATTTATAAGCTTCCTTGAAGAAAAGTGAATCATGATAAGAAAATACTATTCAAGTGATATCATGATCTCATAGTGAGAACCATTTTAAAGATTGGAAAATGATCGAGATAAGCATCGGCGAAAAACCAGAAAAAGAGCTTCTCCATGGCAGACTTCGAAGTTAATAATCAGTTTTTTGAAAAAGGTATATGTAAAGGAATTGAGAAAGCTAATGGACCCCACCCCTCACTTTTGAAGTCAGTTCTTCATTTTTCAGAGGCTTAAAATAAAGTGAATAAGGCGGAGGAAGTAAAATAATGAGTATTGGTGGAAAAAACAAGTTTCTTCTTCTCCATTGCGAGTTTTCACACCTAGAAGGTAAAACTCTGCAGAGATCCATAGCTGCTACTGGTAGGCTGAAACAAGGGTACTTAAGCCACATAATGGTTAGATCATTCAAATATCATTGAGTTTGCATAGCAGAAATTACTCAGAGCTCATTAAGATGAGTGAGATAAGCATTGGCAGAAAATTCAGAAGTGGTTTCTCTTTTGGCAGATTTTCAACCAAGAGTTAAATTTTCCGCAAAGGCCCAAATGGAGAAATAGAATTACTAAGTGGGCCCCATTTTTTGCCCACAAAGCCTCTTTTATATTTCCTAAAAGTTTTTATTAAAGTGCTTAGGGTTGAAAGGTAAAAGTGAAAGTTAAAGGGGAAAATCAGAAATCTGCTTCTCCGTTGTGGGTTTTCAACCTTCAAAAGCCATTTTTTGCACTTTAGAGAAAGTCATTCCTGCAAGCATGGTAAGTATGTGATTTGGTTGCAGATATTTTTGGGTGAGTAAATAGAAGAAAATTAGAGGATTGATTAGTTTTTTGAAAGTAAAATTGACCTAAGCCCATTTAGCCCAAGGGTGTACTCTGTTCATGATTTTTTGAAAGACAAATGAAACAGGAAGTAAATTGGTAATTAATGAGAGTTACCGTTGAGCCAACAGAAACAGTGAAAAGATAAAGATAAATGCGTTAGAACCTTTACATCCACCAACCCAACAAATTTACCCTTAATTTTGATCATGTGGCACGATTTATGAAATTCAACAGGAAAATCTAGGGTTATTTTATAAAAAGAGAAGTAACAGATTTTCAAACTCCCATTTCACTGTTATACTGTTATACAAAATAGTGCTTTCAAGTAATTTTCGAGTAATAGAGTTTGGTCCTTGTATCAACTGTAATTGTTTCAATTTTTGCTATCATACATCAAATAAAATGGTAAGAAGATTTGTGGGCTTCAATGTATTGGGTGGAATTAAGTCAGCATGGTCAACTATCACAGATACTTCACTCCATTTCTATGATATGGAAGATTTTCAAAGGAGATTGAGAGCAGAGCCAATCCATCCCATAATAGAGAAACTTCGGGGAAGTGGATTAGGGGAAGAAGCTGGGTTTCCTGTGGTAGTGCAAGCCCCGGAGTTGATTTTGGAATCCATCCATCATTACAACCCTGATACAAAGAAAATTATGTTGCTTGATCAAACAGTGTTGATTTCAATTGATCACCAAGCCGTAGTGAATTGCTTGCAGATTCCAGAATGAGAGAAGTTCTCTGATTTAATGATGAGTGGAGCCATGTCCGAATACTCTTTGAAGAAGATGGTTTGGAGGAGGGAGATCATGCAATCTTTGTTTTAGAAGCCAAGGGGAGCTAAGAGTAAAGTCCCTAAAACTATTTTTGGCATGGACCTCAAACCAAAAATTGTTGACATTTTGGTTTTGTTACATCGACTGAAAGGTGACGTAGAAGCTTTTAATTTTGTAGAGTAGTACTTCTTTTTGGTGCAAGTTATTTGCTTAGACACATAGTATATTGACTGGGCGTATGAGGTTAGTGAGCATCTTTCTAGGGCTCTTAGTACAAACAAGTTTTATAATTCATTTTATATGTCCTCTTTCTTGAGATACATGTTGGCTTCTCTTCAATTGTGGCTGGGGCTCCCTAGAATTGAGAATTTTCCTGATAATGTAAAAAGCTATGAGTTTTACCCATGCTTGCAATTACAGAATAGTTATGTAGAATACATTTGAGTAAATGATGCATTCACCATGAGGATTTGTAGGGAGCTCCAAGGGTGTCTATAATGGAGATTCAGTCTAGAAGCAATGGTGACCATCGATCAATTTGGCAGTTATTTTATTCAGTTTTCATCATTTTCTTATTTGCATCTTGCAGCATTTGATGGATTCCCACTGAAGCTGCCCAAGTACCTAGATAATATGATCGTGCTCATAGAGATTGTGAGGCAACCAGTATAAGTGAACATGTTGAGTGTCAGTCTAAAGAAGAAAGGGTATGAATTCCCTATAAAAGTTGGAGCATACAGTTGCAAAACTAGATTAGATGCAAAGAATATACTCAAAGCATTTGAGAGTAAATACAAATTGGAAGAGTATGAAGCAGTAAGGCCCCTATTTGATCCTAAAAAATATGCCTGAGATGTGCTTCAAGTTGGATGTGTAATCAAACATGTAACAACCATGGAGGATTATTGGGGAGATTGTAAAGATGAATTGGAGAGTTGAGATCATGCCTTTGCCAGATTTATAATTGATCAGGTAAAGACATATGGTATAAATTTAGATGTGGAGGGACTGGAAGATGATGGTCAAAATATATATAGCAATACATATTTGACTAAGTTGAGGAATACTCCCATAAGTTTCGAACCATATGTTGACATAGTAGAAGATTTTGATGTCATGATGGTAAGAATAATCAAAAGGATTGGGATGTGGGTTGAATGGACAGCTAAGAAAAGCCAGAGTAGGAGTAAAACTACTCAAGCTTCCATTTTCACAGCTACCACAACTTTCTATCAAAATGCCATTCCTGGTGCTACTACCATAGCTGCTCAAGCTCCAGCTCAATCTAAAGGCAGAGGTGATCAACCCCCAGAGAGGAATGTTCCAATAACCCCAACCTATCAAGGGGGATCACTACCAGTAATCAAAAGTCAAGCTGAAGCTAAAAAAGAAATGGAGGGACAAAAATATGGATCTCTCACTCCAGTACCACCTCCACATGTTGCTCTTCCCCCATGTCCTCAAGCTTCTCCAACTCCATCTCTTCATGTTGCCCCTGTCTCATCCCCCCGTCGCAGCCCTACTCCATCCGTAAGCACTCCTATTCTTAAGCCTACTAGTTCTCCTATTTAGATAGTAGAAATTGGAGATAATAAAAGTAGTAGTAGTGAATCTACTGAGTCTGATGAAGCTGCCAAGAAAGCTCAAGAAGAAGAGAAAGCTCCAGGTTCATCTCAGCTCCTTTCTCGTGATCCAAAGACCCCTTTTTCTATAGCTACAACAACAACGACTCTAGTAAAGAAGAAAATGTTCAGCATTGAATTTCTTGGAACATCCTCCAAAGTGATTAATATAGAGTCTTGGCTTGAGGATACTTTGGAGAAGAAGAGGAAAAGGAAAGATGAAAATTTTCCTTCAAAGAATGTTGTTTCTCAAGCAGTTCACTCAGGATCTACCTTAGTAAAAAATAAAAAGAAGAAGACCTTGTCAATATTGGGATGAGATCCATAAATAGGGCACCTAACTATGGAGGTAGAAAAACCAAAAAAAGCAGGGAGAATTGAAGATACGAGGCCAGAAGATTTCACTCTACACTCAATTGACCTTGGGGAAGCTAGACATGATAAAAAAGTAGGCCTATGGAAATTGAGTAATGAGGTGATAGAAGAGCAACTGGAGGATCTCAAGTCATCAAAGGTCAAAATGAAAGCACAAGTAGAGTAGTTGAGAAGATTCATTCAAAAATTAGTTGTTCCATTGGCAACTATCACTGGTGTGCCTACCACTGAAAATCCTTCAGTACAAGAGGTACAAGCCTTCATATCACAACTCTAGAAAGATAGGCATTTTAGTCAGATTGGAAAAGAATGGATTGGGAAGCTCAGTACAGATGGAGCTATCCTGATTGATCAAATTTAGAATGTTATCCTTCAGTTAGAAATTGAGAAGGATAATATCACTTCCAATCACAACACTTTGGCCACAGAAAAGGCAAGGTGTGACGAATGCATTTCTCTCTTAAATATGATCATCCAAATGAAGGAAAAAGAAGTAGTTGAAGCAAAGATTTTGAAGAAGGGAACTGAGCCTCTGTTCACATGGCTTCAAATTATACAATTCAAGTAGGAGATGATTCAAGAGGTAGAGGAAGGACTTAGAGAAACAAATAAAAATGTGAAGAAGATCCAATACAGAGCATTTGAGCTTATGCAAGGATTACACATTGACTCACAAAGTAGTGGGCAAGGAAAGGCTCTCTTTGAGATAGAAGTAATGAAGAATAATTTCTCCACATACTTGAGTAACCTATCTGGGATGACTTCAATCAGTCAAAACAAAGTGGTAGAGTTGCAGGCACTGAGTGGATGTGTGCAAGCGGTAGCTAGAGAGTTAACAAGTTAGCTAGGTGTAGTAAAGGAGTTAGCTTGGGAGCATTCAAAGTGGCTCTTAAGATTCACCAATGTACATGTGCCTAGTCACGAGGAGATGATCCCAATTATAGTGGCTAGTAGAACATATAGGGAAAAAACTGAAAAGGGAAAGAAGTCTAAATGACTTATTCAATATTCCTTCTTCTTTTTTTTTCTGATGTAAATGTTGCAAATTTCTATAAATTTTGAAATTTGGCAAACTGGCATCTAGCCATTTTTCATTTTCAGAAGATGAACCAATTGAAATTCCCATTGTAATGGTCATCTCTCAAAACCTATATGAATGAAATTCAATGATTAATCAAAGGTCGGCAAATTTTGGTGTGAAGTACTATCTGTTGCAAAGACAATTGAATGGCACTTTGTTTCAATCATTTTTTTTTCTAGTAGGTACTATAATTTGTTAGTATTTCCTTTCTACATTACAGAGAACTAAGAAAGAATAGAGTTTCATTTCCCCTATTTTCTAAAATTCAAATGGATGTAATAAGTATTGTTATATTTCATTTGACAAAAGGATTCTGTTAGTTTTCCTGATTCATCAGTTGTAGTTCAGATTTAGATTTCAACTTATTTTAGTCCTGCACAGATGGATTTATGAATTCATAAGAAGTGTGGATACATAAATCTATTTCGATGTTGGGAAATTTTTCTTGCCTGAATTAAGTTCTAGTTAGGCTTAATTTGGTTTTCCTCTCCTACTCTCAGTTTAAGAGCATACCCCAATTTAGATAAGTAGATTAAAAAATAATTCATTGAAGATTATTCATATAGGGAGATCTACCTACCAATTCAGAGAAAAGTCGGTAACCATAAAATGGCTTTTCAACTATTGTGAATAGATATTGTTCATAATCTGGGCATTAAGAGTCATAATTTCACGAAAGATAAAAGAACAAATCTGTTTACCAACATACACACAGTTAGGGTTTTAATTAAATACTAAAGCTCTATGTCTATAATATCATGGTAGCTGGTACTTGTGCATAGTTAATGGAAGATTTTACTGGCAGGAAACTCCGACACAAATAGAAAGACACATTTAGGATAAGACTTTTTTTCCTTTTGTTTTAGGGATCTTTGAACATGGAAATGCATTTACTTTCTAATGGATGGAGTTGAAAATAATTTTATAGAGGTTATAATTCTCCAACAATACAAGACCATGAAAATACGACTTCAACCTATACAAAGATTAATGTCAAAACTTATGTTATTTCATGGAGCTGCTAAACATGAGATAACATGTAGGGTATCAATAACTCGTATGCTTAATGTGTTTTCTATATCATTTCTATCCTCAACAGGGACTAGACAGTAAGTTTGCCTCTTTTTTTTTTCTTGAAGTCCATGGTAGCATTTTCTTTTGGTGAAATAAAGTTGCTCTTCATGGTATTGTGAGGCTTAGATGGATAACCTTCACTAGGTATCTTTGAACTATGCTTTATTCATACCCAATGATGGTGTTATTGAACCCAACCAGAATTTTTCTGCACTTATGTATTTCATGTAGATGGATCCCCCTTTCTTTGAAAACGTGGTAATGTTTAGGTGATAATTCTTCTTGGAAAGAAAATATCTCATTATTCTATTGATGAAATTTTTTGGATGGTTTCATTGTCAAGTATAATGCTATAAAGTTAAGAAACAACATTCTTATCAAACTAAATGTGGTATAGGTTTTAAAATCATAAATCATGGAATGAGTGTCTAAAAGATGTTAATGCACAGTGAGTAGAAATAGATCTTGAAGACCTTAGAATGTAAAATACAAAACAATTAAAGACTGTGAGATTGTCACAATGAGGATACTCACATATTATCTTTTATTGTTTCCATCAAATGTAGTGGTTTGTTTGAAATTACATCAGTGGGAACATGCCTGCCTAAGGATGATGGTGTCAACAATGGAACCTTATTGTTAGCTTGGAAGGCTATGTTAGATCTATCGATCTACTCATTATGGAGATTTTTTCTATATAATCAATGACCTTCCCACAGGAGATTACTTTTCAGACCTTGAATAAGTGTTTTTATGTGTTCATATGAGATCATAAAATCTTGTCAGAATTAGATATATATATATATATATGTATATATAGGTTCAAATAGTCCACTTGTTTTGACGAATACAAAGGCAATGATTGCTAAAGATAGAATATTAAAAATAAGAGTATGAAAAATTATACAGGAATCCCCATCTTAGCAATGGAAAATTGTTAAGAAGCTTGAGATAAAATAGGGAGCTGAAGGTGTTCATCATGTTCTTGAACATGCTAGAGCACAAATGCACATAATGAGTAAAGTATGGAAAGTGTTACAAAGTCATTTTCTATAAGTAAATATTTTTTTTTCTAATAGAATGTAAATAATTGGTATACCAAGAGTATTCAATAGGCATAAGTGATTTTTTTTGTTCGTCAAATTCATGATGACAAGATTAAAAAGTTTGTTATCAGATGTCTCTCCAAATTTTCTTCTACTTATAACCTCTTAAAATATTGTTATATTATAACTTACCCCCTATAAATTTTCCCAACACCATAGGAGATTAGGCTACACTAATATGTACTTTGTTAAAATGTCTCAATATAAATAGCAGTAAGACTATTTATTGTTAGCAGTTTTTTTGTAGTCCATTGATTATAATTGGAACTTGCAGAATTTAGTGTTTCCTTGAGTTGCATTTGTTTGAAGGAGTTATTGTTATAGTACTTGAAGATAGGTTATGGGTATACATGTAATTTTTATTCAATTAATGCATGAACTTGAAATTCATAGTTATATATATCAATTCAAGTATTCTTTCAAAGACTATGATGTAGTAGACTAGTGGTCAGATAACCCTAACGACTATTTTTTCTTTTATACATTGATTAGCTTCTTTTATTTAAACAAGTATTTCATTTCCTTTTTTTTTATACTAAAAATGAGAAAAATGTAGAGAGAAGTAGTTGAAGCATTATTCAAGAGCTTTAAAATTCCACATGAAGGTAGTCCCTAAAAACTATAGTGAGTGCCCCATCTACCTTGAGGATTTCCATGTAGGAAATGAGGTATGCAATTTAAGATTTTTATAAATAATTGTGTTGCACTTTGTTAAGGGAAACTTGGCTCATATATTTAACACCTGGTTGTTTTTTAATGATAAGTAACCTCTCTTATTATAGGTTTGTGGGCTACCCTATGCACATAACTTCCATCTTGAATGTATTGATTGATGGCTATGCCTTAGCATAAAATGTCCTCATTGTCCTCTCTCTATTTTTCCCAACCTAGACCTTAGTGTCTTGGCAAATGCCCAACATTCTCAAATTGGAGACTCTAGTAGATCTTCTCAGGCATCTACAAATGCCCAATCTTCTCAAACTGGAGACTCCAGTAGATCCCCCTTTCTTTGCAAATGTGGTATTGTTTAGGTGGTTAATCTAATTTTTGTCATCTTCATAAGAGTGCATATGTCATCTTCATTATTCATAGGTAAAAGTAAATAACATTACATATAAGTATTATAAAAGTCAACCAATTAAATATAAAATACTAATGCAATAATAAAATAATAGTTAACAATTCAAGGTGGACAAACTTCTGTCATTGTATAAAAAAATTTGGTCTTGGGTACCAAATTTATTGTTTTTAATAACACTCTCTCTCCATCTTTGTAAAAAAATTCTTCATTTTCATCTAGTTAAATAGCCACCATAGAATCTAGATGGTAGTGATACAAGACACATAAAGGTTAGTAATCTTGACAGAATACATACCCATTAAAAGTGGCACCAAAAATTTATGGAGAAGACTATCAAGGAATATGTTAAAATACATTTCATTGATGCAACATAAGTGATGGTCATGTTCTACATAGGACATCAGTTAGAATTGTAGCTGCAAATTCAGAAAAGACACATTTTGGAAATGCACTAATTTACAATAAAGAATTGTAGCCCATAGGAGATATGGAATTAAATAAATTTAATAAAATATCATAAACTCCATAGAATTCATTTTTCCATAAGAAATTTGAACAAGAAATCAATGTTTCTTTTGATTTAAAACCAACTTATCACAAGCAAGCTCAAAACCCTTTTTGCATGGAGAAAATCAATCAACATTAAATATTTAGCCTTTTTCAATAAAGGAACTTGGGAATTGATTGGATCCTCCAGACCCATTGGTACAAGTGAGCCTTTCAAAACAAAAAGAAAGGATAGAAGATGAGATTTTTTATTAAAAAACTTAATGGACCACCATTCAAGTTTTGTTAATTTTGGCAACACATACCAAATGGAGATTAAAATTACTTTTCTCAAAAATGATCTCAAAGAAAGAATTAACATGTCTTTGAGTCAATGCCTTCAAATAAGAAAGATAAGCAAGCTAATGGTACCATGCTTCTTGGAAAGAAAATATGTCATTATTGTATTGATGAAAAGTTTTGAATGGTTTGATTATCAAGTATAATACTATAAAGTTAATAGACAACATTCTTATCAAACTAAATCCGGTATAGGTTTTAAAGTAATAAATCATGGAATGAGTGTCTAAAAGACATTAATGCACAATGAGTAGAAATAGATCTTGAAGACTTTAGAAGCTAAAATACAAAACAATTAAAGGTTGTGAGGCTATCACAATGAGGATAGTCACATATTATCTTTTATTGTTGCCATCAAATATAGTGCTTTAAAATGATGGAACATTAATCAATAATCCTAAAAGAAAGACATTTCTATTGAAATTAGGAGCAACAAATTGGGATATGCAAGACAAAGTAGAGGTATCCATCATAGCAGTCATGGAGGACACAATTATGAGGACATGAAAAAATAAAGAGGTCTATTATGTAATAGAAAAAGATGCACTAAGAAGACTAATGTCTCAAATCTTTCCATGAGCTCAAAGGGAATTGTCATGATGTGAAAGAACTATGAGGTCCTTCTAATAGTATTGAAGATTGGTATGGTGAGCATGCAAAGGTTGTAAAAGGGATGTAAAATAAAAATGATGAAAAAATGGTAACTACACTATTATGGTAGTATTGAAGGTATGTTAACAGTATGAATTAACTTCAATCCAAATCAACAATGTAGTAGCATGTAAAGGACAATGGTCAGTGAATGATGGTTTCCTGATATATATCTGTATCAATTTGTTTTGTTGTGTTTTTTATGTTTGCTACAGCAAATTCTCTAAGACATCTAGACTTGAAACCCTCTCTCATGAAGGCCAGCTGAATATGGTTTATGGAACATCTATTCCACTAGGATACGGTAAGCAATAGTCATTAATCTTATGCTCTCAACAAGTTTTTAATTGATACATCATATTTTTGTTTATGTTGTAGATTTTTGGTGAGTCTTGATTACCTTCAATCATTTTCTTTGTATTTATGTTCTTTTATGGCTTATTCTATAGGACAAATCATGACTATGCAACCATACTTTAAGAGTAATTATTAGGTAGTTTGTGTCATAGAAACAAAATGGGACAGTATTTTTATTGTTTGTTATCTATTATACTTTTTAGAGTACTTATAAGTACCATATTTTATGAGAGAAGACTTGAGAGGACTTGTGTTCTTGAATAAGATCACAATTTCAAATCTCATTGACTATTGACCCAAGGAACCTTCCCTAGACCCATCACTATTGACATGATTTTAATTAATGCAACAACGAATGAGGATGATACACATATCTGACAAAACCATACAACTCAAGGGCCCAATTTATATTCATGGGGCCATGTTGTTGTTATGGTGCAAGGGGGTAGCATAGGCATCCATGCCATGTCTAACGAACTGGCTGGGTGGCCATTGCCAAGATATGGCATCAAGGAAAAGGAAAATGCTCCCATACTCTTCTCCAATAGTGTCACTCCATAAAGTTGTTAAGTTTTATCATTAATGTTAGCATTTTGTGTGCATTAATGTAAACTTTGGTGTGGTGAAGCATGAGCAATCCATAAATACTAATTGGTAAAGCATGAAAAGTGTGGAGGTATCAAGAGCATGTGATATGGAGTGGAAAATTATGATGAGTTTAATATGTATGAAGGAGTATCTAAATTTTGATATGTGCAACAGAGTATATGAAATTCAATAAGCAGGAATTCAATAAAGCATGAGAAGTACTAATAGATGAATATGCAAGAACCTTTGAACCTTGAGGTGAGAAAACATATTTGAAGTGTTGTATTTTATACGAGCCTGATTTCTTTGATGTATGGTGGTAATATGCAAGAAATATGGTAGTTCATCCAAAATATGTAAGCATGGGAAGTTGAAATAAGCAAGAAAGAGCTTTTGAAGTCCCAATGAGAATATGATCCACAACCCTCTGAATAAAAAGAAACTAGTTGCTAAATTTTACATTTTCCATAAACAATGATTTAATTTAAAAAATTGGAAATTAGTTGAAATGATTTAACTAGCAATTTGATCTCTTTTTCCTTCCTCTCAACCCCATTTCAACTTGTCTTTAACAAGAAGTTCAAAGAAGCCTCTTGCGGCTTTTCTTGCATTCTCCACCACATGTAGAGGCATACAATGATTCACTACTACCTACAAGAAAATAATCACACATGAATAATGTTAAACTAAGGAATTATTCATCCCACAAACTCTATCTCGCAAAACTAAGAAAACTTGTTGCCTAAACCCTATCCCACAAAATCATTAAGAGGATACAAATTCTATGCGAGTTGCTCAAACCAAAGTAGCAGCAGTAACAGAGGCCTAAAATTTTACAATCAAATTAGTGAATTACTTTCGGCACTCCAAAGTTGCTTTCTCCCTACTTTGTCCTCCTTATTCGAGCAGTTTTATCACCCAAACCATATCCTATAAAATCTCCACCAAAGTTTAGAAAAAATGTGTGCTAAACTATTATGTGAAATTTCTCATCTCGAGCATCCACACGTGACTTTATGTAAATTTGGTATAGTCCATAATATAGATGCATGACTCTATCTAATTATTTTTTAATAGTCCAAATTGTATTATGACCCAAATGTGCGAATGAAAACAAAAAATAAGGAGGATTCATAGCTTTGGTTGAAAATTTTGGTAGAAAAATGGGTGCAAATGTACTAGTGTAGCATGGGGATAAACCAGAAATAGGTATATATTTTTAGAATCCATGTTCTTTTCATTGTCTTTCTAGACACATCATAGTAGAAGAGGATCAATTTGACAACTTTTTTCTACAAGTCATTTTCATATGGTCTTTAACTGTATAAATCAGTCTGAAACTTTTGGGGACTACCACTTTCTCTATTTCTACAAATATCGTTGCTCTCTTCCACTCAAAAGAAACAAAAGAAAGCATAATAACCAAATCTTATACCACTGAAGTAACACTACTAGCATATGCCTAAAATTCAACCCTTTCCCTCTACATGTCTATATATATTTGCAGTATGTGTATGTATAGATAAACTCAAACCTATGCGAAAGGGGAAAATTTATTGAACCCACGTACCAAAGCTTGAACCCAAATTGGCAACTTAGATGAAAATTTAAGTATAATTTAAATACTCCATTTGAGTTGCAAAATGAAACATCGAGGCTTCAAAATCCAAAATTAATCACCATGATGTAACTAAAGTAAAAGGATGATGACAAGTGCCAACTCACAAACTTACTAAAAATTAAGATGCTCTCCAAGGCAGGGACTCAAGCTATATGATAGGTCATGTTATAACATGAAATCAACTTTCCTATATTCATAATAAGAATGCCTAAACTATTTTGTGTCATCTTGGACACTTATTGACCTTTGATATTCTTCTCCTTGGTGTTTGACCACCTTATTTCATACCTAGGGGCCTTCTACCACTTAGCAGAGATCAAAAGTTTGGTGTTCCTAAATATACATCGATCACCATCATTTTTTCAATGGTGGACACAAATAGGAAAATGCTACCCTTTGATTGTGGGTCACACGTGTGTGCCTATGCTAATAGAAAATGGATAATTTAGGGTAATAACTCAAACTCTTTAAAGCATCTATCAACACCTCCATCACCTTACACCCTCTAGGAGCTTTATTGACATCATATCCCCATAAGCTTCCAAAAGTCTTAACTCTAAGCCAACTAAGTGGTTTCAACCCTTAATAGGTTCTACATACTCTGGTGGGCTTCAAAATGCCAATACAAACTCTTACTATGAGACTCTCCCTTATAACCTACCTTGGAATGTAGGGTAAGAACTCAAATTCTTAAAACATCTATCAATACTAAAAATAGAATTAAATATCCATTATTGAATTCTTTCAAATTCCAAAACCTTAGGTTCTAACTAGTTCCTCAATGCATATCACTCGGAGACCCTAGTCTATGCTATTTGGCATACAACCCTGAGTCAAGCTACAACTCTCAACAATCCCAAATAACTCTACCAAATGAACTTGAATACTTTATTACCTTATTAAGATCTTTCAAACTACTAGTGTCCAATTTCCCAATGATTGGGGAGATCTTTAAACTGTGAAACCCTTGTATTACTGAGAGTTTCCTTGTTGACCTCCATGACTGGTTCCTACACTCCAATAGACCATGTTTCCTTCTCTCCCAAATGATTCTTTAGTATCTTCTAATTGAAAGAAATTCTTAAACATTCATGCAACTCCTTCACTTACCTCTACCACGTCCATAAATTGTTGATTCATTGTGTTATTCTTTGTAACAGTAGGAATTTTTGATTCATGGAATCTCCATCACAAAATACCAAGATATTGTGTTTGAACTCATAAGAAGGAAAACCAAAAAACAAAAAATAACCTTTCAATCTTCCCAATGTTCTAAAATCATAATATGTTGTTATCTATTCTAAAACCACACATAACTTGTTACAATCTGTGAATACAAATTACTTTTCCATAATAGTGATGTTAGTTATATATAAATGTTTCCACACCTTCAAAAACTTTCATAAATAAGTTTAATAATCATCAAAATCATGAGATAGTAAGGAAGAACATACTGTTGTAATCAAATACCCAAGCATGCAAATTTTACTTTCTAATAAATGAATACAACAATGTATTCTTATAACCCATGCTATTAGGAAAACACACATCAATGATAAAGATACTCATGTCAATGTCATATGTAAGGGAACTTCAAAAAACATTACAACCACAACACCAAAGTTAAGAAGTGAAGGTAGTATTCAAGCATCAGTTGTACTATAATAGATTGCAATGATTGCAAGATATTCACAAAATGGATTTTCTAAAAAATTCTTACAATATTTTATACAAACCTCCTCAACCTTTCCAATATTCTCCCAACCTATGCTTGAATTAGTTCTTTGGAACTAGTTGTGGTTGTCCATTAAAACATAAATAAGAGTGAAATTCATTTAGATATTCTAGTTGGAAGTGCATTGATAAACATGTTGGTAAAATAGGGAAGCATGTGCAAGGCATGTGAACTATTTGAATGTATCAATGATATGTAGTCTCATCAATTGAGATGATTACAAGATATGCACAAAATGGATTTGTTCAAAATGCCTTAGAAACTTCTAATCATATGCAACTAGTATGGGGTAAAGTAGAACTCCATAACCTTTTCTATCCTCCTCCCAACCTGTGCCAAAATGGGGCCTTTAGAAGACACATGAACTGCCATCAATTTTTTTGAAAAAAGCTTTTGGTTAGACATCATAATTACCAACATTTTGATAGACATATATGTAAAATATGTAAGGATATATAGGTCATCTAAATTTTTTGACAAAATACTTGAAATGTATGTGGCCTCATGGAATTCAATGATAGTAGGATATGCACAATATGAGTTTGTTAAAAAGGGTATGCAAAATTAGAAAAAAATAATCAAATACTATTGGCATATTTAATGCCATATTTCACAATCTCTCTAGCATCCTAATAGTCTATGAAAAAATGAATGCCTTAGGATTGGACATGGATTTCCATCAAAGTATGACCAAATGTGAATATTTCTTAGATTTTATAACTATAAAATCCCTAATTTACTTGTGTGGAAATTATGGAAACATGATCAAAGTATGAAGTGTTCGATAGACTTTCAAAAAAAAATGCCATCTCATAGAATACCAGGGTTGTAGGATATGCACGAGATGGATCTCTTGAAAAGGCATTATATACCTTTAAAAAAATGCTATTGGAAAATGCAAAGTCTGACTCTACAGCCTTTTCCAGCATCCTACCAGAATTGTGGAAATTGTTAGATTTTATAACTATAAAATCCCTAATTGACTTGTATGGAAATTGTGGAAACATGCCCAGATCATGAAGTGTTTGATAGATTGCCAAATAAAGGTGCCATCTCATAGAATACTACGATTTTAGGATACACATAGAATGGATCTCTTGAAAAAGCATTGCATATCTTTAAGAAAATGTTATTGGCAAATGTAAAATCTAAATCTGCAACCTTTTCCAACATCCTACTAGCCTGTGAAAAATTAGAAGCTTTATAATAGAGTATATAAATACATTAGTCTATAAAAAGTGGATTTTCCTATGATGTTTATGTTACCAATGCCTTGCTAGACATGTGTGAAAAATATAGATACATACATAGGGCATGTGAACTACTTGACAAAATACTTCAAAAATATGTCAGCAAATGGAATTCCATTCTTACAAGATATGCATAGAATGGATTTTTATATGATGCTTTCGAACTCTATGAAAAAATGAAATATTGAGGAACATACTCTTACCATGCAAGCTTCACATGGGTTTTGTTTACATGTATTTGCATAGGTTTAGTGGATGAAGGCTTTAAATACATCAATAGCATGAGTGATTCTTATTGTATTATGCCTAAAACCAATCACTATGTATGCATGCTTGACCTCCTCGGCCAAGATGGCTATCTTGAGGAAACTCTAAAATTTATCATCAAAATTCCAATGGAGATGTTTCCTCAATGTGTAGATTACATAAGAATATATACTTGGGATTATTTATACAAAGTCTTCTTTTTGAGATGGATCTAAGAATGCCATAACTTATGTTCTTTCATGAAACTTGAATGTAGAAATAGGTAGGTTAAAAGAAGCTCATATAGATAAGATATTGATGTATGATATAGAAATTTAAAGATGTCTACAAATTGAATAATGTAAGGTGTTTGAGTGAACAAGGAAAGGGTAGAGTCATTCCACCAAGTTTATTATAAGGAAAATCAAATTAGTAAAAATAATAGAAATATCCTAATAGGGGGAATGATAGTGGCTAATGTTTATGCATGCTAAGTGATGCAAGAAGAAAAATTTGGCATAGGATCTTAGATATACCATTGTAGTAATTCAAGAAATCACATACGTTGATAGAGACCACAAGATTGGCATGATTGTCATAGGATATGCCAAACCACCCATGCAATAGTTTGTTCTATTTACCATTGTATTCATTAAGATAGACTAATTAAAGGTAACTTTGAAGTAAAGTAGAGCATGGGATGCATGGGAAGGACATCTATTGGAGGATAATGGATCAAATACAAGATGAGGGAAGAAGTGAATAAAATTTGACAATAAGCATAAATGAGATGGAGATGGCCATGGGGAAGTATGTAGTTTCTTGGTTTTTTTTTTTGGTTGAAAAATGCTTCTTCTTAATGGTCATGCCTTTTTTTAAGATACACACAAAGTGGGTTTTTTAAAAATTGTTTACAAGGTTTTAATCAAATGCAAGTGGTTGGAGCAAAGACAAACTCCTCGACCTATGCAAGCATTCTCCTAGCCTATGTTTGAATCAAAACTTCAGAAAAGAATGCAATCATCCATCAAAACATAATCAAATGTGGAATATATTCATATATCATAGTGGGAAGAGAGCTTAAAATGCACAATCATGCACAAAGCATGTGGATTATTTGATGAAATTCTTCAATAAAATGTACTCTCATGGACTTTGATGAATACAAAATATGGACAAATTGTATTTTTCAAAATGCATTGGAAAATTTTAAGTAAATGCCAACCTACTCCCAACTATGTTGGATTGGAATTCTAGAAAAAGGAATTAAAAAATGGATTCATTGAAAAGGATATAGAAAACTTTAATCAAATGCTATTGATGGATGTAATCCTATACTTTACAACCTTTGTGAGCATCTTAACCGCCTGTGAAAATGGAATCTTTAAAACTAGATATGAACCTCCATCAAAGCACAATCAAACCCGTATTTCTAAAAAATGTTGTAACTATAAATTCTCTGATAGATATGTAGGAGAAAATTGGAAGAAAACTCAAAGAAGGTGAAATGTTTAATAGGATTCCTTAAAGAGATGCCATCAAACTCAAAGCAAGTGGAATGTCGGATAGACTTCCTTAAAGAGATGCCATCTCATGGAATGCCATTGTTGTAGGATATGCACAAAATGGGTTTTAGAAAATATTGTTTGCAGATGTTAATGCAAGATTCAGAACCTTCACTGACATCTTATCGGCCAGTTAAAAATAGGATCTTTCAAGTATGGATACAAATTGATTCATTAAAAAAATGGATTTATTTAAAAATGTTGTAGATACTAATGCTTTGATAGGCATGTATGCAAAATGTGGAAACACATATAGGGCATGTGAACTGTTTGACTAAAAATACCTCAAAAAGATGTCATATCATGGAATGCCATGGTTATAGGAAATGGAAAATATAAGATTTTTAATAGTGCTCCCAAACTCTTTGAAAAATGAGGCACTCTAGAATATATCCTAGCCATGTCATCTTCACATCTATTTTTTTGGCATGTAGCCATCTAGGTCTAGTGGATGAGGGCTATACATACTTCAATACCATGAGTAACTCCTATTGCATTGTGCTAAAAACAAATAACTATGTGCTCTTGGTCAACATTCTTAGTGGAGCTTACAATCTTGAGGAAACTTTGAAGTTTATCATCAAAGTACCAATTAAACTTGTAGTCATTAGGTGAGAATATTTCCTTAGTATTTTTATATTACATAAGTAAAAAAAAAGTAGTAGGAAATAAAATGACATTCAGAGAGCCTCTAGTATGATGAAAAAAGTAAGAGTTCTTAAGTGTAGATGAGTTGGTTTGAGTTGTGGGTTTTTCTATATTTGAGTTAAGTGTCTCTTGGTAGAATCACTGGCATATTAGATCTAGTAATCAAACTACTAAAGAAATACATATCTATTTCAGGAGCATATCATGTAAATTAAGCATAACATCATCCACATATCACCACTAGTAGCATTTACTATCATAGTATATTTTAAATCAAACATTGCTATCCCTTCAATGTCAATAATTGTGTATACGCATACAAACATTCCTTTGTGTGTAAATCTTTACCCATTCAAATTGTAATTATTTAACCAAGAAGGATAAATTAGGTAATTGACTTAGTTTTACAATTTAGTTAGAAAGAGGTCATTACTGTTAATTTTGATCTGATTTATATGATAGGTAATTTTATTTTATTATATTTGTTATATAGGAATGTATAATCAACAAGAATAGAACTTTTCAGAGTTCAATAATATGGAAATATGGATGTTTGTACTTCACAATAATATCACTAAGTTATGTTTATAAAAATCCCTCTATGTAGTACAATATTGTTGAGATATGATAATCGATCTAATGTATACTAGTTTTGTTCTACATTAAGATTTATGTACATTGCAAAGTATTTGGAACAACTTCATATACATATGACAATGAAGAGTCATGTATCACATATGCATTAACATGGTTGTTGACTCTATCCCATCAATAATTGAAGGGAAAGCAGCATTCAATTTGGACCAAAAGTGTCAGTATTCACTTACAACTAGAGAACCATAATTTATAGTACTAGAAGAGAGTAATTTGAGTTCATTGGGTCTCTTAGATGACAAGCACCATCTCATTTCTGATCAACCTCTTCAAAGAAAATGAAACAAATAGGTTACCTCCAATTCTCTCAATTTCATCTCAAATAGAGGAAAAGGATAATCCTACATCTGATCACCGTGTTCTAGCAATGAAAGAAATGGGTTACCTCCAAGTCTCCCCATTTCATCTCATAAGGAAGAAAGAAGAGATCTATGTATTTTAGAATCCTAATTAAAACCTACAAGTACCAGTGATTCTATTGGTTGTGGTGTTGGTAATGAATGTGATTCTTCTTAGTTGTTTAACTCAAAGAAAACAAAGAAATTTTCTAACTTGGCTATCATAAATAATGAATCTAAAGTTGATTCCTCCAAGCATAGTTATTTCCATGAATATCTTAAAAAAAAAAATTATTAAAAGCATTGGTAACATTGAACTATATAAGTGCTTCATTCGCTATTCAATTGGATTTGTCTTTGATATTTTCAAGTGGAGGGTGTTGGAAATAATCTATAGTTTAAAATATTCTTAAAGGCTAAGTTACTAAGAGGGGAGGGGTGAATCAATAACTTCTAAAACTTTCAACCCAATTAGGAATTAATCCTTTATATGAATTCTAATCTAACTTCATGCACAAGAAACTAAAAACATGAAAGCATACATAAGACTTTGACACAAAGATTTGGTGACCGAGAAACCTTCCAAATAGAAAGTAAAACTAGGGTGGGGATGATATCCAAAATCTTTAGTATTGCAATATAAAGTTGGCCTATTAACGCTTACATTGATCACTTTTGATGATCTACCCTGTTAGGAGCAATACTGACTACTAGGTACACCTTGTTAAAGGATTTACAAACATACAATGAAGTATGCACTTGGTAAAGAGATTTACATAAGACTGTTAGGTCTACCTTGTTAAAGGATTTGATTGATCCACCTATTAGGATGAAGCAGTAGCTAATCTCTGATCTACAACTTGGTTTTTTGAATGAGATTCCTTTAAGTGTACAAATCACCTTGCTATGATAGATGAATCTTTGTTGCTCCTTATACTATTGTAGCCTTTGTAATTCTCTTTTCTACTCTTCACATTACTTCCTTATTGATTTCATACATATGCAATACTAACATTAGATGTGATACAATACATTACATATATACCAATCCAATTATGCAATTACAAAGTCGGCCACAATACAAGTTTACACAAACATTACAAAGTCGGCTCACATGTAGACATTTGGGTTCTAAAGACTGACTCAGTGAGGTAATGGTACTCAACATCCACTATCACTACTTGGCATCATCATGCACTTGGTAGACATAGAAGCTTAGTTCATACTAATCACTTCCAAGTAGTCTTGAACTCAGTCTACATTGGTGACTCAACAAATACTATGAAGATTGTCATATAAACTAAATCACTTGGTTACCACTGTATATCTTGATAAATACTATCACCTCAAGCTTGGTATAAACTAAGTCACTTGGTTAACACTGAGTAGCTCGATCAACATTGGACTAGCATCAAATCAACTGTGTACTCGATAACCACTACACAACTTGGTTTACACTAGTAAACTCAGAATGAACTAAGATGCTTAGTTTACACTACTGATCTTAACAATATTTGTAACTACTTAGTATACACTAAAATTTGTCCAAAGGACTTGGTAGCAATTGTAGAACTTGGTGACAACTGAAATGCTTGGTTAACACTGTTAATTGTACAATAAGCTTGATAGATACTTACAATATGAATAAGTGTATGTTACTAATAAAAAACTTAACTAATATGTCAACAATCTCTCCTTTTGGCATTAGTGAAAAAAATACTTATTAGCCAAAACTAAATTCATAAAGTTCCTGAATATCTTTATCCATCACTTCATAATTCTAGCTTGGTAGAGTATATTATTTTTGAAATTTTCCAAAATTGGTTTTGTAAGATATATTTCTATACATGGCAAGGCTCCTATATAGTATATTGTACATCTCCTTGTTATACATTCTTTTTGAATCATTATTTGTATTTATCTCACATCTATCTCCCCCATTTCTTTATAGCTTATGTACCAATTTTTACATCTTTCTCCCCATACCTCATCATTCCCATATCTTAATATTCTCCCCCTTTTTGAAATAATGCCAAAATGAGAGAAAAAGTCTAAATGTACCTTGAGTATGATATCCAAAGTTCTATTCCAATTGTCCTACAATGCCTTACATGTGTGTAGTGCAATTTGCACTTTTGCTAACAACTCAATCATGTGGTCTGCTATGGAGAAGTTGTTGTCATGGAAGAGAGTTTTTTCATGTGAAATATGATTTTGTATTGCATCCATGTTAGGGAGAATCATTTTTTTGATATCTACCAATGGAGATCTGATTCTTGCTTCTTCTCTAAGTAATTCTACCTGCATATCTGTCAAAAATCTAATCTTATTGAAATGAGTAGAACTTTAACTAGGGTCACGTTGCAACTGCTGATCACTTGCCCCAAGATCTTCGTCAATCTTGGACAATTTGTCCTTTATTTCCTTAGTGGAATTTGAAACATCATAGAACTTACCAAAAAGTGATGATACATTAGTACAAGAGGTTTCTAGAGAGCCCAAAGTGGTAGAGAGTTCTACTTGGTAGATGGAAATCTATTGAGCAATGTGCTCTAACACTTTACTCTCAAATTTCTTCTCTACCTTCTATACTAACTTGACTTGTCCATCTACATCTTCATTGAACTTTTGTACTTCCTCTGATAGCTGAAAAAAAATTGGTTGAGATGAATCAACCTCTATACCTATAGCCTCTACCAAAATATTCTTGGCATCCTCAATGATTTTAAATTCTTTGTCTCTTTCCTCTCTCAACCTCTGCTGCTTGGATTTCTTTTGGAGAAGTTCACCAAATGTTTGCATTTGATCTAGATTGAGTTTGGATATGTCCCAATTTGGGATCACTATATCCTCATCAAGGTCTATTTCTTCCTCCTTTTCTTTTCCTTTACCCAAAAATTTTGTACTCGGTTGAGGTTTGGTCTCAACTATTCTTACACTTATTTCTTACTTACTAGGAATGGAAACAATAGTAGACATAATAGGACTTGCCACAAAAATTGATATTGCACTTATTGTAGAAGTACTAGTAGAAATAGGTATAGTAGCCAAAATTTATGTGTTCAAAATTTTTGTATCTAACATGGTAGAAGAGAGAAGAATTTGTAGCTCAGTAGATGATGTAGAGGTCACTTCAGTCAATGATGTACTGAACTAAATTGGTGGGAAGATTGATTGGATGTTTGTGTTATGATTGGTGGTCACAATCAATCCTGTTAAGGTTACCTCCGTGCTTGATGTTGTCACTATTTTTCTTGGAGAGTGAGGGAGTGAGGAAATAACTACTGCAACAATCTTAACTGGCCTAGTTTCCTCATAGTCCTACATTTCTTCCTTAGTAGCCTGTTGCTTTTTCTCCTCTTCATTATCAAAATGTGTTGTCTCTTCATCATTTACCTCTTCATCTTCCTCTTCTTTTTCATCATCATCATCATCTTTCACATCAATAGAAAAATCACTCAATTTTTTAAGAAGATAGATGTTCTTCCATGTATTAGTTGCATTTCTTACAACATTCTCAATATCTTTTATTAGAACTAGACAAGTGTTAAATTTTAGAGTTAATTTCTCCTCATTTTTCTTTAGAGATTCCTTAATCTCCTTCTCTATTAAGCTTGGAATAAGCTACCTTAGGGTTTTCTCATAGATGTCTTTTATAGTTTCCATGGAAAATTCCCATCTTGGCTTAACCATATCCATCAAAATATTAGGAATCTAAGAAGTAAGCTAGTTTGGTGAGTATTTCCACTTACCCATTTTGTCCATCACTAGATATTCAATCTTTTTTTGTTCTTCCTCAATCCTAATTTCATACTTTAATGCTTTAAAATTTTTTATACTGGCCCCTTCCTAAAATTCTTTAAGTCTATCTTGGAAAGTGGGTGGAGGTTTTCTAAATATTATATCTCCTCCTTCCTTATCAACTTTCTTCCTTGAGGATCTCCTGGTAAACACAGTAGTGGATGGCTTAGTAGGCTTGGTAATGATTATCTTGCCCTTCTTCTTCAGTGGTTCCTCTTTCTCTTATTCTTCCTCATCCTCTACTCCTTCATCCTCACCTTTTCCCTCAGTCAACAAAAGAGTAGAACTAGTTTTCAACTTGGCAATTCTTTTCTTGCTTTTATTTACCGCCTGAGGAGCTTGATCTTCAGTTCTATCCTTGCTTTGGTTTCATCATATGTACCAAAATATGCAGCCTTGGGATCAATTGGTTCATTTACAAGTGCCTCAATTATATCCTTAGTTTCATCTATATTAACCTCATATCCAAGAGGTTTCACCCACACAATTCTAGGCCTGACTTCTTGAATGTATACCTTATCACTATCTACCATGAAACATAGATCATCCTTGTAATTTTTAACTAATTTATTTGGAATCTTGAATCTATTATTCATTTTCTCTTTAAATGCATCAAAATAGTTATTCATGTTGCTATAATAATTCTCTCCCATGTCAGCAATGTACTCATTAATCTTGTAGAGTACAGACACATCTTTTCTCCATACAACTACACCTTTTGAAAGGAACAATTTCTAAACATAAAAGAATAAACATGTCAACAAAGAGCCAAACTTACATGGGTTGTTCTTTGACATTCTAATGCTCCCTATGTTCATATTGAATTAAATCAATAGTAGCTCAACAAGGTCAAGAGAAAGATTGTTCTTCACTACCTTGTATGCAAGGTCAACTGCTTTGCACAACACACTATTCAACCTTCTTGAACTATAGATCTTATGTGCAATGATATGAATACCAAACTTTAATTCCATGTTAGTGACACTACTTATCTTCATGCCTTTATCATCCCATTCTACTAGGGTTTTCTTCTCTAGTTCAGCCTAACCTAGGGTTTTGTTCATTTTAGGTTTGGTCAACATTGGGAGACCAGTGATTCTATGAATCATCTTCTTTGTGATCAATATTGGTTGTTCCAACCATAACTATCCATTATGCACCTGACAAAGAACAAAATTTTATAGGGATTCATCCATTTCCAAAGTATCAATATCTTGAATCGTGTATTTAAAATGAGAATGAATGTTGTTAATCAACAAAACCTTTGGAGGGATTTGCCACTGTGCTCCACTTAGATCTAGGGTTTCAATTATTGCAAGAGTGAGCATGAAGTCTGAAGCTTTCCATTCTACACCATGAACTAGCATGTCAGAACCTCATTTTACCTTGCTGCTATTGGATGCCATCCTCACTCGATAGGGTTTAAGAGGATTCAAAATCTTTTGGTAACAATTCGTTCAAATTACCTAGATGCTTTTGAAGATTGCTTTACACAATTTACTCTTGAAAATTCATGACAAGAATGACTTTGATTTCAGTCCTTTTATCAATTTTTTCCATAAATGCTTCGTATAAATGGTAGATCAAATTGGCATACTATCATCCACTTCCTTGCATGGATTACTTGGTGGAGTCTTCCATCATTCAGTAACCATATGAAATTTAGTTACTCTTGACCTTGCTTAGTAGAGTCTATGACCTAACCTCACTTGGTAAGGAAGGTAACTCTATATCAACTGGTACCCTTTTACTTGGTGATCCCTTTGTATCTTAAATATAGATATGGATCTTTTTTCCTTTCAACTAGAACTTATTTGGATGTCTTCTTTGGTAGCCTAGTCTCAATTCTCCTTTGAGAAATCAAGTAGAAATTGTGGAGCCACCCAATTTTTGAGTGACTTGTTCGTCATTGTTTGAACTTGCATTCTCAGTAGACTTTGGAACCCATTGTTGTCCATCTTCAATTCTACTAGTATTCATACAGTTCTTGGTAAGATGACCAAGTTTAGTACAAATGAAACATCTTTTAGTAGTATGCCTTTTCCTCAAATGATGCTTTATACAATTCATTCCAATGTGTCCAAATTCTCCATAGTAATGACATTTGCACTAGGTGTTATAGTCCCAACCAAATATAGCTTTCACAATTTGTTCTGCTGGATTTAATATCTTGGTTTTGCATTCTGATGATTTGTTCCCATGCTTCTTACATTTGTGACATTTGCCTTCAAATTTTGGTTTCTCTTTGCATTCATTTTCCTTATGACCATGTTGATTACAATTATAACATTTTTCATTGAACTTTTCTTTTCCATTACTCCAACATTTGTTTGATGTATGACCTATCTTACCATAGAGATTTCAAGTAGGTCTTTGATTCTTTTGAGCTTCTTGCTTGGATGATTCTCCTTCTTCTATATATCCAATTCTTTCTTTTTCTTTTTATTTATAGCGATTTTTCTCATTCAATTGATTCATGTTTGCTTGGGATTTCATCATTCTTTCATTGGTTTTCCTCTCATAGTTTAGATCATTCTACAATCTTTCAATCTTTGATCATAGGTTCATCATTTCTTCATTTGCATTGGTGAGTTGATCAATGAAGTGTACTTGCTGAAGGGATAGGTGTTGGATTCCATTGTTGTTTCGTTTTATCTCCTCTCTTATCTTTTCTTTTCTTTTCCATAACTTCACATAGTCTTACTGACTGAATTTATTGCTCTCTTCTTAGTTTTGTTACTTCTTCTTATTGAACCATTCTTTTCTAGGAGTTCTTTGATTTATTCATTGGCTTCATCTGGATTGCTTGAATGAAGGTCTTCAATTCTTTCTTGAAAGTAGAGATGATCATTCATTTGAATTGCAAGATCTTTTCTTCTTTTCAAGGATTAAGAGAGTTGCTTATTTGCTTTCTTGATTTGGGAAATAGCCATTACCAAATCTAGCTTCTCATTGTCAATAGCCTTGTCAAGTGTGAATATCTCCATGGCCTTTGATCTTTGCTCAAGCTATTAAACTTTCTCCTGAGAACCATAATGCTCTAATACCAATTGTTGGAAATATTCTTAAAGGCTAAGTTACTAAGAGGGGAGGGGTGAATTAGTAACTTCTAAAAATTCTAAAAATTTCAACCCTATTAGCAATTAATCCTTTATATGAATTTTGATCTAACTTCATGCATGAGAAATTGAAAAACATGAAAGCATACATTACACTTTGACACAAAGATTTGGTGACCTAGAAACCTTCTAAATAGAAAGTAAAACTAGGGTGGGATGATATCCACAAGCTTTAGTACTACAGTATAAGGTTGGCCTGCAAGGCTTACATTGATCACTTCTAATGATATGCCCTATTAGGAGGAATAATGACTCCTATGTCCACCTTGTTAAAGGATTTACAAACATATAATGAAGTATGCACTTGGTAAAGAGATTTGCATAAGATTGGTAGGTCTACCTTGTTAAAGGATTTGATGAGTCCACCTATTAGGATGAAGTGGTAGCTGATCTCTGATCTACAACTTAGTTTCTAAATGAAATTCCTTTAAGTGTACAAATCACCTTGCTGTGATAGATGTATTTTTTCTGCTCCTTATACTATTATAGCCTTTTTAATTCACACTTCTACTCTTCACATTATTTCCTTATTGATTTCATACATATAAAATACATAAATTGGATGTGATATAATACATTACATATATACCAATCCAATTATACAATTAAAAAGTTGGCCACAATACAAGTTTACATAAATATTATAGAGTCAGCTCAAATGTAGACACTTGAGTTCTAAAGAGTGACTCGGTGTGGTTCTGGTACTTGGCATCCATTGTCACTACTTGGCATCATCATGCACTCAATAGACATAGAATCTCGGTCCATACTAATCACTTCCAAGTAGTCTTGAACTTGGTTTGCACTAGTGACAATGAATACTACGAAACTCATCATATAAATTGAATCACTTGGTTACCACTACATAGCTCAGTAAACACTATCACCTTGAGCTCGATATAAACTTAGTCACTTGGTTAACATTGAGTAACTTGGCCAACATTGGACTAGCATCACATCAACTACAAACTCGATAACCACTACACAACTTGGTTTGCACTGGTAAACTTGGAATGAACTGAGATGCTCGATTTACACTAATAATTTTCACAATAACTGTAACTACTTAGTATATACTAGAATTTTTCCAAAGGACTCGGTAGAAACTATAGAACTCGGTGATAATTGAAATGCTTGGTTAACATAGTTAATTGTAGAATAAGCTTGGTAGATACTTACAATTTTAATAAGTGTATGTCACTAATAACAAACTTCATTGATATGTCAATAGAGGGGGTAGTTCACATAATAGAATTGATGTGCATGGAGATTTTTTGGACTTTGCTAGTGGAAATGAGATTATAATGAGCATGAAAACTTCATGGACTATGGGGAAGGTCTAGAAGTTTGAATGGACCTTATAGATGATTTGTTGCATATGGTATTTCCTTTCCTCGACTAGTAAATTTTTTTTAAAGAAGCTATGGTTTGTAAGTAGTGGTGGGTTGGTAGTACCCATGAGGACTTTTAGAAATCTTTGCATTTTGAGAACTCCAAAATTGTCATAGAACAAGTTTCTCAAATGTGTCAAAGGTACTCAAAGGCAATCGGGGAAATTATTATTGAACTGGGTTCCTTGCATGTTGTACATACATATTACATGGTTTGAAAACTCCAAATATTTCCTCCTCATATTGCTTAAGTAGGATATGTTTTTCATGTTTTTTATTTTCCGCTATGGCCTCCAAAAAAGCATAAGGCAACCAAGATTCACTCTTCATGTCAAATTGAACTAATTTGTTTCCTAGAAGCGTGAACTTATCAGGGACACCACTTCATCCCAAGAAAGAAACAAATTCATTAGGAGACCTATCTTTGACTAGATCAAGGTTTGGTATTTCTCTTAGTTTCATCTTAGATATTATTAATATAGAAAGTGATGTTTTTGAATTACAAGATCTCACAAAGTAGTATAGATGAAGTTCATTCTCATCTTATGGAATCATAGATGATGCAATAAGATATTTGTAACGGTGGAAAAACATTTCTTATTTATGCTAACATAAATAAAAGTAAGGTGGAACCATAACTTCATGTAGCAATTGAAGAAGTCCAAAAAAATATGAAATCTTTAGTGCATACAAATGTGACATTCTTCATGGTTGTATGAAAAATGCTAAAAAATAAATAGCAATGCAAAAGTTTAGAGCAAGAGAAACACAAATTATTCTTTCAACTTAAACAATTGAAATTGGTATTGATGTTCCTAATGTAACAATTTTTGTAATTATTAATGCCAATGGGATAGGAATGACGCAATTAGACCAACTTAGAGGCCATATTGGAAAGAGTAATAAACAAGCTTCTTATATTCTTCTAGCATCCTCAAAAAATGCCTTGCAAGAAAGGTAATTCATTATTGTAAAAATGTTGGCCATGTGGGTACATATTAAAAACTTAAAAGGTAAACTATGAATTTGAATCTAAGATTTCACCCTAGTAATTTCCACTGTGCACAACATAATATGTACAAAACTAAGAAAACATTCAAAACACATAGATCATTTTTTTAAATAAAAATTATTTAAATGTCTATCCAAAAGTTATTTATAATAAAAAATGGATAGAATTTGGAATGTGAATTCATGGCATTCACTACAAAAATAAAGAGAATTAAGAATCACACAACATATATTTATTTAATCATGTGACCTAGATTCTAAAATTAACCAAAAGCTTTTTCTAGAATAACTCGGGAAAAAATAATTACCTACAAATTTCATCATTTGTAGCTATTGGACAAGAAACTGTATATGAGCAATGTTAGTATGCTAATAGAAACCAAATTTAAATAAAGCTTATACAAACTAAACAAAATTCATAAACTTCAAGATAGACTAAGATGAACTCTCAATTGAGAATATGATCCATTAATGGGCTCTCTCAATGAGAAGCTCTCTTGTTGAGTGGCTTTGTCTAAATAGATAGGATGTATGCTCAAGATTATGCTTCAAAAAGGGCTTCAAATGGAGTTGGAATTTGGGTGTGAGTGTATGGTTTTGATGTAAAATGGCTTCTTAAAATGACATTATGACTTTACTTCATGGATTGTGTTGTTTTGCAAAGGGGAAGGATCCAATTTATAGGCAAGAGGCTTGAGGGATTGAGGGCTAAGATGCAAGGATGGGAAAAAGCTCATGGAGGGCTCAGATTGCATGAGAGGAGAGCACATGGATTGTGCTTCCTTACAGCCAACCAAGGAGTGACACATGTCACATGGTGAGAGGATGGAGGAAAGGGGAACAATGAGTCAACAAAGGAGGCTCAAGGGATAAAATCTTCATAAAGACCCTCATAATGGCTTGTAAGAGCAATAAAAGGGCTTGGAAGAGTCATTTATGGCCTAGTGGGCTTCATAAAGTTTTATGGTTGAGATATTTTGAGGGAGATGAGAGCAATTTCGACTTGGGCTTGATTAGGAGGGTTTTAAGCTTTCTTAGGCTTGTGCAAATGATTAGAGGATGGATTAGGATGGTTTAGGATTAGCTTAGGGATAGGCAAGTGGATGGCATTTAATGAGGGTGGGTGAAGGAGGAGATATTTGTTAACTTTGGCTTGGATTAGTAAGTTTTAACCCATGTTTAGGGAATGTGACAAGGTTAGGAGGGGATTAGGATTAGGTTTAAAGAAATCTTCTAGAAGAGTCTAGACTTTGGATGACGATAAAGACTTTCTAGAATAGTCTAGAATTTCCTAGGATGAGGATGAAGAATTTCTAGAAGAGTGTAGAACTTCTTAGGATGAGGATAAATTAGATTTTTAGGAAATAAATAAAGTTTTATTTATTTCAAGGGTTTGGGTTGAGGAGATATTTATTAATTTTTTTTTAATAAACATGAGGATTAATATTTAATCTTAATTAAATATTTTGAGTTGGGATTAGGGGTAGGAAATGATGGGATTAGCCTTTAATCAAAATTAAAGAAGGATTAGAAGATTTTGGAAGAGGTTAGTGGTCTTAAGAAAATTGGCCAAGTTTTGGGAAAAAAATATTTTTTTAATTTATTTTGGGTTTTTTGGTCAATTTATTAATTAAATAATTAATAAATAAGGAAATAATGTTTAAATAAGATTTAAACATTTTTGGGAGGGATTCCTTAATTAAATATTTTTAATTAAGATAAAGGGATTTAATGGCATAAGAAAAAATTAATTAAATAATTAATTAATTAATAAATGATGATGTCATCAGGAATTTTTTAGAAAATAAAAATACTTTATTTTCTAAAGGTCTTTAGGTGTCTACATTTTGCCCCTCTTTGATGTGATGCCGCAAGTGGCATGGCATCAAATATAAGAAAATAAGATGCCCAAGGCTAGAGCAGAAGAGGAGAGAATGGACTATGAGATGCCCCCTCAAGAAGACGGCGGGGAGAGAAAGCAAGGCTCGATGGCTTCTTGAAAAGTACAAGAATCTTGGATGAGCTAGGAAACTCAGATTGGCAAAGAGAAGGGGCTGAATTAGCTCAAACTCTCGCTATGGGAGAATGATAAAGGAGAATCAGATGCACAAGAGGAAGCAAGCTTAAGACTTTAGGGAAGGTGGAGGATGAAGGACCAGAGCGCTATAAAAAGGAATCTAGGATGGGGAGATGGATGAGGGGATTAAAAAAGCTGATGCAATAGGATTTCAAAGAGTCATATTGGTGGAAGATGGGTTTCGGAGATCCCTAGGACTAGGATTGTGGATCTCGAAAGATGAGGCTTGGTGGATTGATTTGGATTGGTGGATCCCTAAGACTAGGATTGTGGATCCCTAAAGCTAAGAGTGATGATTAATTCTGAGAGATACAGTTGCACAAGCTGGGGTAGGAGAGACAGATGCTGGATATGGATGGGGGATAATGGAGATGAAGGGAAACCATTGAAGCTTTTTGAGCGGGGGGATACTTCAGAGAGAAGTACCACCATGTAGTTGAGCACTAGATTTGCTATAGGACTGTTGGTTAATTGCCAAGGTTACCAAGAACATCAAGGCCTTTTCACCAACTGTCCAGAGGAATGACAAACTGACTCAAAATAAACACACAAGGATTGCCCCATCATCACACATGAATCTCAAAAGAATCAGAGTGGAACCGACACTGGGTAACCCACAAGCAAAAAAGAAAAAAAAACAAAAGACTTGATCAAGACCTTATGCCTAGATTGCCCCATTCATAGTATACCATGATATGGAAGATCGTGGCAACTTTGAGGAGGGAACAAAAAGATTGTTTGGAAAAGATACTTCAAGACCCAACAGGGAAGAGTCCAAATCAAAAGAAAGCAAAAATCCAAAAGAGAACCGTTTGCCAACGAGATGGGTAGGATGAGGTACTAACGGACCAAGATCAGACATGAGGAAAGCTATATCCTGCAAGGACCTATCAGAGAGCACCTAAGCTGGTGGATTTGGATGAGTGATGCGTCTAGCAAGCTGAACTAAGAAAGATAACAATTTGATGACAGGAAATCTAGCTAAAGGATGCATTGGAATAGCTAACCAAGATGTGCGATGTGTGCAAGATGCTAATCAAGGAGGAACTAATACAAAAGCTGGATAGATACAATGGTACTAAGCTAAAGAGGATGTACAAGCTGATAGACCAAGATATTTACAAGCTGAAGCTGACCAAGATAGTTACAAGCAGGCAAAAGCTCAGGATGATAGGATAGTGGGATGGTTTGATGTTGTGCAAGATGCGAAAGCTAAGGGTGGGGTGATAGCGAATGATATGGATTTGGCAGGATGCATCCAATGATGATGAGAGATTTTGTGAGCAAGGATAGCTAGAGGAGCAGGATGAGATGGCTAGATAGGATGGTAGATAGCTAGGATTATGATGGATATAAAGAGATGACATTGGGTTTGCATGAGGATAGCCTAGAGCTAGATACCAATGACAAGGGAGGATGGAAAAGACAAGATCTCCAAGGAATATAGTGCCCCCAATCGAAAGATAACATGCGGAAGGAGGTCTTATGATGGATGTGATAGGATTGAAGCTAGGATGGAAAAAGCTGAAGGGGCTAGGGAGATGGATGATACCTGGGATGGTTGGTTGAAGCTGTAGGAGATAAGTGGATGGTGTGAGATGGAAGATGGAGGGTGGAGGATAGGTGGATAGATTGGAAGATGGAGTTGGATGTCAAGAGATGACCAAAAGCATGAGGTTGATAGGCTAAGCTGGGGATGGCTGGATTATGCATGATGCTATTTTGCCAAGTTTTCATCATGGTACTTGTCCAAGGTGCTTGAATTTGCCAAGTTTTCACCAGTGGACGCTTTATTTCTCTTTATTATTTTTTGACTTTTTGACTTTCGACTTAGCTGGAATGATTTTGGCTTTCTTTAGCTATTTTTGGCTCATAGATGTTGGTAGGATGGATGAAAAAGGATTGGATTGAACAAGTGGAATGGTGGGTGGGAGTTTGAAAGATAATGGATGTGAAGACATAAGGCTTGTGGGTAAATGGATGAGGAAAATGGAAAGATCATCATTGGCACACACCTTGAGAGGTGATAAAGTAGTGGGAAAGATGGTTTTGAGCGAGGTTGAGGAGAAAATGGAGGAAGAGAAAGATAAGGACTAAAAGTAGAGTTGGAAGATGAAGGATGGGAAATTTAGGATAAGAAGCATATGGACTAAAAGTGGATTGGGGGGATGAAGGATGCTTATATGGGGATTTGGATGAAGGATGGATGGATGAGGCTTTTTGAGTAGCATGAATGGATGCCAATTGAGATTTTTCTTTGAGATGCATTTCTTTTATGAGCATCTTGGGTATCCACATGATTTTTGACTTTTTTAGCTTGGGCTTTTGTGGCCTCTTGACTTTTTCTTTGATTGGGATTAAATGTTTCTTGTTTTGAACATGTATTTTAGAAGGGACATGTTGAGACTTGGATTTTTGTGGATTTTTGGATTTATGCTTTTGTATTTTGACATCCAATATGCTTCTATTAGCCATGGGATGGGAACAAGAGCATGGAGGAGATGGAGGGATAATTGATGGAGTGATAAGGTTTAAAGGTTGGAAGAGATTCAAGGGTGAGTGCCTTTGATGATCTAGTTGGTGGATTTGAGGGGATGGAAGGATAGATTGGAACATAGGATATGGATGGATATAATTGCCCAAAATGGATGGAGGGAAGGAAGGATATGGGCCCAAAATAGATGGAAACGGGGAAGGTGTAGGTTCCAAAATAGATGGAGGGGATAAAGGATTCATATTAGGTATGTAAGGACTCAAAATGGATGGAAAGGGTGTGGGATTTAGATAAGGGATATATGGACCCAAAATGGAGGGTTGGAGATAAGGAGTAGGATGAGGGCCCAAAATAGATGTGAAATAAAATGGATGGGAACTTTGGGGTGGAGATGGAAGGACTTGGGACCATGCAGGAATAACAGGGATACCAACATCTAGAAATACATTTTCATTTCTTTTTTCAATATGATGTTCATTATTTGGAAAACAAGATGTGAGTCCATTACTAGCTAAAGGAGTTGGAGCTTCGGATATGATAATTAGTTCTTTTTCGATGGATCTATCATCATGGATTATGGGAGATGTACGATCATGAAGCAGAGGAGATGGGAGGATAGGATCTTGAGTTGGGTGGGCTGAGGGAAAGGGATCTTGAGATGGAGTAAGTAAGATGGTAGGATTTCGATATGGAAGGGATGGTAAAAGTGGATCATGTAGGGGAATAAGTGGGATGGTAGGATCTGCTATTCTGTCAAAGGATATTTCAACATGCTTTTGGAAAAGATCTTGACAAGAATGGATGGGAGTGGATGCATGAGGTTCATTATATGGAATTTGGATAATTCTTGGAGGAGGAGATGTGGATGGGATTTGGAGCGATTCGATGGGTGGTGGGAATTTGATGCTTGCAGGAAGTGGAAGGATTTTAAGCAACTTGATGGATGGTATGGGGATGATAGCTATGGGAGATGGGGGTGATATTATATATGGGGAAGCTTCATCACTGACTACTTCACATGGTTGGATTAGATGACATGGCTTATCGACTATTGGAGGTAGCTTTTCTTGTATTTCCTCTAGGAGATTCCTTGGAGACTCGTGTGTCAGAGGTGGAGGTGGATTGACAGGAATAGCTAGTGTGATGGGGGTGGAAGATTGGAAGCTTGGTTGATTGGGTGATGGAGGAGAAGCTAGGATATCAGATGGCATGACTAGATAGTTTGGAATAACTCTTGGATTTTGGGGGATGGTTGGTGGAATGTTTCTAAGGCTCTCAAGATACCCTTCATAGTCAACCAGATTTTCATCATCATTGGAATAGGAGGTGGTAGGAGCAAGGACAATATGACCAAACACATCATGATAGGATTGGTACTTCATGCTTTGACGATGAGTTTGATGGGGATGGGATCTTGCATATGGATGAACACGGAAGCTCATGGTCGGATTTGGATTAAGCTCAAATTTTGGATTGGCTAATGAAGGATTTCCTAGGGAGAGTCAAAGTTGTATGATAGACCTAAGGAGGATTGGCTAGAGATTTTTGGCTTTCCTGTGGATGGAAGACTTCAAGGGCATGCTATCAAAAAGTGAGAATTTTGCTTTCCTATGCGTTGGATTGGTGGAGATTGTGTCAACTTAAGGATAGAATAATGATCCTATGGGCATGATATGAGATTGACCACTTGTGGATCCCAACCTTTAGCTCAAGGTGATGAGGGATAACAAGTGACAAAGATAGATTACCCTAGACAAAGCTCTGTCAAAGGGATAACCTTGGTGAGGCTAGTGGATTGGTCGGATTGATTGGATAGCAAATTCTAGCAGAATGACAACAACTCTCTAAAGGCTTGGGTGTGATTTTGGATTGGGTTGCTGGCTAGCTAGGGGGGATGATTCGGAGAGACTTTGGATTTGGGATTGTTCTAAAGCAAGGAAATAGATAGATTCGGTTGCAGTGGGGGAGCTTGGATGATTTTTTGATGAGGCAGTGACTATGCTAAGTATGCCTTGAGCTGGGAGATTTATGCTTTTTTGGGATTTTGACCAAAGTTGGCAAACATTCATTCAAAAGCTATGAACAAAGAAGTAGACAAAATTTTGGAGCAAGCACGTCAAACAGGCCAACATCCTAGGAAGCTTTCTACAAGGATGAAATTTTTTATAGCTAGGGAGTCCTCGATATACACAAGGTACCTGAGGCCCAAATCCGTAGATGAAACCAAAAAAATGTCACACAGCTGAGAGGAGCGGTAACCCACTTCTCCTCTTTCACTTCTCAAGGGTATAAAGTTCCTTGAGGCTAAGCCTGAGTGACAAAATCTTGATTCCAAGAGAGGTGTCTTTGGATTCACCTCTCTATTTTTATACTCCGCCGAAACGCTGGAGTTGAGTTCATCCCAAGGGGTGATGAAATCCCCAAGCAGGCCTCCTAAAAAGTGTAAAACAAGACCACATACATGATCTTGGGCTTTAAAAGACACGCGTTTATTCCAATTGATGATTTAGATTTTGTAAGCTATGATTGAAGACACTTATCATTATGGCATACAATGTTCATTCCAATTTGATAGCATCATCAACATAATGAAAGTCGAGAGATCGTCAACATAAGAAATGCGAGCGTCATTGAAAATGCATCCAAACCATGCAATGTTAATTGATTGTTAGGCATTCAAGATTGAGTGTGAGTTTGTTTTAAGCCCAAAACAAAGATGTGTGAAACTTGATTGCCAAGCGCGTGCTCGGAGGCCCTCCACGTCAAGATTTGTCTAATTTTTATGCCCAAATGAAGTGTGAGCGAGATTAATGCGCATTCAAGGAATTTTCTAACTTAGAAAAAACACTAAAGACCCAAGTGAGTGGAGTTTGATCTTTGTGGAGCACTTAACACCCTCTTGGGTAGACCCAACCCCATAGATGGCACTGAGATTGCAACCAATGGTTAAATTGATGGGTGATTAAAGAAGGTGAGTCCAACTACAAACTTACTCAAAGCGTCTTTATTAGTTTTTATAACTTAGAAGATTTCAAAAATGTGGATACTTTTTATGCCCCAAAAGATGATTATTTGATCTATGGCATTCAAGATTGGATTTGTTATTTTAATCATGCATTCATAAAAAAAAAACAAACTTGATTTTAATCCATGGCACTCAAGAGTGATTTTAGCAACATGCATTCAAAGACAAGTGATTAAACATTCAAGTTTTTTCCTTTGAGCATTCAAAATTGAGATTTTGTGTGTTGTTTTAAGAACTTTGAAGTGCTTTGTTTTAACCTTAGATCATTCAAGATTGTTTTGGACTCAAAAGTGAAAATGACTCTTTGGACTTCGATTTTCATTCAAGATTTTGTGTTCTAGTTTGCATATTTTAAGCCCAAAAATGATATTCCTAGATTGTTTTGATGCATGAAAAACCTAAGAAACATTCAAGATTTTGCAACAAGACATTTGTTTGGAACAAATAACAAAGCTTTTAGGACAATTTTTGGAAACCATTTAGGACTCTTAGTTTTCATGATATTTTTAAAAGAACTTTAAAATATTTGCAAATGAGGTTCATTTTATCCTTGATTGATGCTTTGAGTTGGATTTAGATTTTAGTGTGAACTTAGTGTTCATTTTGAACCTTTTGAAATGGAAACTTGAAGTTCTTTTTAAATTCCCAAAAATGAAGTGTTCCTAACTTTGCATGAATGCATCTAAAACCTTGATGTTGCAAGGATACAAATTATTGGATTGGTTTAGTTTCACTTGTTAAAAGATTTTATCTTTTTAGCAAATTTTTAATTTTTTAATGGATTTAAGTATGATTTGGGAGTTCATTTTAAGCACTAAAAAGAAGTGTGTATGATTTTTCTTCCTTTAAAAAAAAATGGCCAAAATCTCCCACAAGAAGAAGAAGAAGTAGTAGATGGAATAAGAAGAATATAGACAAGAAGAGAAAGAAGAATTCCAAGTGCTTTGTCCACCTATAAGCTCGAAAAATATGCAAATACTATGAGATAGACTATGAGTTCCTTTGTCTTCTTCATGCTCATGTGGACCTACAAAACCAATTTATACAATCCTACAAATCACAAAAACAAGCAAAATTAGCCAAAATCAGCAAATGACATACAAAACTTGACTAAAAAAGCTAATGAAGATGACCCATGCGGGGTCCCACCGGGCATGCCAACATGTATATGAGCAATGTTAGTATGCTAATAGAAACCAAATTTAAATAAAGCTTCTACAAACTAAACAAAATTCATAAACTTCAAGATAGACTAAGATGAACTCTCAATTGATAATATGAGCCATTAATGAGCTCTCTCAATGAGAAGCTCTCTTGTTGAGTGGCTTTGTCTAAATAGATAGGATGTATGCTCAAGATTATGCTTCAAAAAGGGCTTCAAATGGAGTTGGAATTTGGGTGTGAGTGTATGGTTTTGATGTAAAATGGCTTCTTAAAATGACATTATGACTTTAATTCATGGATTGTGTTGTTTTTCAAAGGGGAAGGATCCAATTTATAGGCAAGAGGCTTGAGGGATTGAGGGCTAAAATGCAAGGATGGAAAAAAGCTCATGGAGGGCTCAGATTGCATGAGAGGAGAGCACATGGATTGTGCTTCCTTACAGCCAACCAAGGAGTGACACATGTAACATGGCGAGAAGATGGAGGAAAGGGGAAGGATGAGTCAAAAAAGGAGGCTCAAGGGATAAAATCTTCATAAAGACCCTCATAATGGCTTGTAAGAGCAATAAAAGAGCTTGGAAGAGTCATTTATGGCCTAGTGGGCTTCATAAAGTTTTATGATTGAGATATTTTGAGGGAGATGAGAGAAATTTTGACTTGGGCTTGATTAGGAGGGTTTTAAGCTTGCTTAGGCTTGTGCAAATGATTAGAGGATGGATTAGGATGGTTTAGGATTATCTTAGGGATAGGCAAGTGGATGGCATTTAATGAAGCTAGGTGAAGGAGGAGATATTTGTTAACTTTGGCTTGGGTTAGTAAGTTTTAACCCATGTTTAGGGAATGTGACAAGGTTAGGAGGGGATTAGGATTAGGTTTAAATACATCTTCTAGAAGAGTCTAGACTTTGGATGAGGATAAAGACTTTCTAGAATAGTCTAGAATTTCCTAGGATGAGGATGAAGACTTTCTAGAAGAGTCTAGAACTTCTTAGGATGAGGATAAATTAGATTTTTAGGAAATAAATAAAGTTTTATTTATTTCAAGGGTTTGGGTTGAGGAGATATTTATTAAAACTTTTTCAATAAACCTGAGGATTAATATTTAATCTTAATTAAATATTTTGAGTTGGGATTAGGGGTAGGAAATGATGGGATTAGCCTTTAATCAAAATTAAAGAAGGATTAGAAGATTTTGGAAGAGGTTAATGGTCTTAAGAAAATTGGCCAAGTTTTGGGCAAAAAATAACTTTTTTATTTATTTTGGGTTTTTTGGTCAATTTATTAATTAAATAATTAATAAATAAGGAAATAATGTTTAAATAAGATTTAAACATTTTTGGGAGGGATTCCTTAATTAAATATTTTTAATTAAGATAAAGGGATTTAATGGCATAAAAATAAATTAATTAATTAATAAATGATGATGTCATCAGGAATTTTTTAGTAAATAAAAATACTTTATTTTCTAAAGGTTTTTAGATGTCTACAACAACATGCCTTCCATCCTAGTTTGTGGCATTGGCAAATAGCTACAACCACTTTGTAGCTAACCAAAGACTGAGGCTACTAATGTTGTGGTGCTAGACATAAATAATCTTAGAGGATGAATAGGTCAAGGTGTAATTATAGATGAGGATGTTTCTTGAACCCTAGACTATGATTCTAAATTATGTAGTTAGAATGATGAATGCAAGAATTTATAATGAATCCATCTAGAATGAGGAGAGGTGGGGGGTTTATATACATCTCAAATCATTTCATGGAGTTAATTTTGACTGGGTCAACCAAGAGACCCAATATCCATCCTAAATCTTGGCATGGACCTTTGGGTCAAATTTGGGTCTCATTCTCCTCGCACAATCAATAATGGTGACATGTCTCTAGAATAATGGGTCTAGATTTGATTTGGGAAACAAAAATATATATTAAGAGTGGGAATTTTTATGACAACTCATTTCAAGGTCATAGTAGATCACAAAAGCTAAAAATAAGTGGGTAGGTTCTAGGTGAGACAATGAATTAATTGGATGGAAAATAAGAAAACATGCCTAGAAGTAAAAGGAACACAATCAAGTTAAAGAAAAATTATAAGGAATGAATGACCCATATTTGAATCTATAACATCAATAAATACAACTATTCTCACAAACTCAAACAATAAATTGTTAGTTTCATAACTAAATTTGCAACCTCAGCATGGTTCTATAGAACAATCCAATTAATCCAAATTAATTAGTTATCTTAAAAAACTCTATCAATAAATTCTTAGTTCCATCACTAAATTTGCAACCTTAGCATGGTTTTATTCCAACTTAATCCAAATTCTATGTAACCCCAACCCATGGCTAGTAGCAATTTTGGGTGGTAGAACTTAATATTGAAGGTGGATATGCATTAAGTTTGATGTCAAGGATCTAGTTGGATAAATCAAATGGAAAAAATATGATTCACATTAAACCATGTAAGAAAATAGAGATTAGAGAAAATATTGGAAGAAATATATGTCTATGATTTTACCTTCCCTATAAAACCAATGTTAAGGGGAAAATCATCCATTGAAAATAACATAAATTGCATTTGAATTGCTATAGGTGTGCAAGTTGTTGCCAAATTACCAATTGCTTAAGGTTTTTTCTTATTTTTAATGATTCAAACCATAATAGACTTATTCTTCTTACATAGCTTTGTATACAATTTTTTTAATTTGATATAAATTTTAAATTAATGTATACATTTCAGTTATCTCCAATATTATACTTAACTGTATGGTGGACTTTAATCGGAGAATGAAAATTAGAAAACTGTCAAAAATTATCAAAGTTGACTAGATTGGAGAAAGGTTGCTAGTGTTTTTATTTTATAACACCAAAAAAACATGTTTCAAATTTGTGTAAGTTGTGGACGAAAAAGCTTCTATAGATCATCCCACAATAATATGGTCTACATTGAATTTTAATCCTCACTTCTATTACGATTGATAAAATAAAGAAGGATACAACGAGCTAAGGCTTCTTCAAATGCTTATAAGCTACATGCATAGTTTAGTTTTAAAGGAATTGGAATACATATCCAACACAATATGATATGCCTTGAACTCTAATGGCATTGTTAGTAACAATTACCAGGAAAAGTGAGTGAGAGATTGAAAGAATCACAAGTCATAAATTGTAGTTGCTCAATTATGAATGCATTTTCAACTATTACAAAGGAGGCTATATATTTTCTCCAATATTGTATAACAATCTCTATCCATGCAATGCAAAATAACACTGCTGATAGTAGTCAGAAGCATTAGATACATTTTTAGAATGTTTTAAAATCACAAATTTATATTTATTATTTACTTATCTATTCGAAATGTGATGTATGTTGAAGTCCAATGTTTTGTTTTTAAAGTATTGAAAATGATAGATGAGTTCATGGACAAGGAGAAGTGATAAAATAAATATGCATACGACAACAAGCCAATCCTCTATTTTGAAGAAACACCAATGGTAGTTGGACTAAGGCTTATTTAGTTGGTTATAACCTGAATGCAATTTTTTGTTTTGAAGCAAGGCATCTAGAGCTTTAAATTTTATTTGGAGCTATGATATTCCTACATAGTAACATAATGAATACAAATCAAACATAGCTTATCTCTATTTTATACATGTTGAACTGTCATTTTGCACGATGCTTAACATTAGGAATCCTTTTAAAATCATCTCTTGAAAAGTTGATTTGGGATCAAATCCAAGGTTCTAAGCAATCTTGCAACCTAGTAGAATCTGCTCAGTTGAAGATAAATGTGTTTGTTCATGAGGAGGCCTTTGCTGGTTCAAACTAATTTTGGAACAAATGATCAATTTTCTTGTTGTTTCAAAATCAACCACAAAATAGATATGTTTTCTGGTATGTTCTATTTTTTGATGAATAAAATCTAACAATGCAACTATATGAATTCCTAATTTAACCAAGGGGTTAGTAAAGAAAATAACAAAGATAGGGTCACAAGAAGTTTAACCAAATAACATAAAAGTAAAATCCTAACAGACATAAACTATGGAAATAGCACGTCTACAAATTAAGCCTTTGAAAAGATCGGTCAGTAACCAATGAAAAGAGGCATAGTGCTTCCTTAATTCCACCGATGCAATTGTTGATGGGAATTCAGTAACCATAATATGTTTCTCTTTTCATCAAATTGCAAGGCCATGGAAAGTGCACACTTGAGAGATGAAAAGCTGTGTAGGAACAATATGGTGATCTCTTCTCAAACTAAGTACATCAGCAGAATTTGTAGACCCGTAGCAAACATTAGAATTAAAAGATTACACAACCAAAACAACACAATAAAAAATTGGCTCAATTAAACCTCATGAGCATACATTCACAAAATATAACACACTTAGGCAAGAATCACTACACTCCAAATGCGAGCACCAAAAACATATATTATTACATCAAAATAATGGCAGCCTTACATATTACATTCCTGAATTTATAAGAAATATTTTCCTCAATTTGTGTTGAGAGTGAGAGATATCTTTATGCAATCATATGCTTCTAAAGTAATAAAACAAATCTATTTATGTACAAACTAACTCTCTAACTAGTGCTTAGTAGGACTCCATCCATAGTTATATCATTAATTGGATGCATGAGCCTTTACATGTCTTAAAACAAAGAAAATATGGGAAAATAAGAAAGAGAGAGCCATCAATTGATGTATAAGTGTTTGGAAGTGCGAAAAATAGAAACTCTATCTTCACTAGGCATCTATCAGAGTTGAATTGCTATCAAAATGCATTTCCAATGCATGGAAAACTCTAAATTTAGAACTAGATGTTAACTATTAGTGCACCTCTAAATTCTTCAAAATCTTCTAGAACACCATTGAAAAATTGCACCTATGCACCTGGTGCACTAGCGCACCTGCATGAAATTTGTGCAAGGTGCTCAATTTGCCAAAAATCAAAGTTCTCATTTTTGGAAATTAGTTCTAAGTTTTTCTCAGAAAAGGTTTAGGAGCACTCTAGTGTACTTATTTTCCCCCTTTTTATGATATATACCCTCTTTATAGCCAAACACTTTCATACATTTGAACTCCTTCTGCTTCTTTTATCTAAAATTCCAAGGCACCCATGTTGAACCTTATCATTAATAATTTCATAAGATGAGGAACCTATTTTGGTTGATGTGTTTGACCTTTTTATCTTTGATCTTTTCTTCTCTCTAATTGTCTAATCCTTCCAGTGAGAGATCAGGTAATCTAGATTATCCAAAATGATCAAATGGTTGAAAATTTTTCACAAGATTTTCTAGGAATTTTTGGAGATCTTTTGCTCAAAATTTCAAGTTCAAACTTTCATTGGTCCCTAAAAATGGGCAGCCAAAGGATCCCTATTTTAGGGACTGAAATTAGATTTTTAGTTCTTCTTTCCAACGGTGTAAGAGATTTTGAATTCTAAGCTCTAGGTCAAAAGTTATGACCTTCACAAGTTAAGGATGCCCTTTTTATCTGCACAAAGAAGTAAACATTAGTATGGAAAGCTAAAAATCAAACCTTAAGAAAACCCTAATGATGACAAAAACACAACCCAAAAACCTAACTTCTTGAAAACACAAAAAAAACTAATTTGTAACCATCAAATGCAAAACAAAAAACCTTAATAAATGGGGTACGTAGTAGCACACCTCATGGGGTGCACTGATGTGCACCCTATATACACTTTGGTGCCTAAATGATGTTTTGCATTTAAGGGTGCACAAAAATACACTTAATTAGGTGAGCTACTACACACCTTAAATGAGGTATTTTTTTAATGTTCTTTAGTTTTTAAGGTTTTTAGTTATGTTTTGAAAAATAAAAGGTGTGCAATTATGCACCTAGAAATGTGCACAACTATGCAGCTTTTAGATGATTTTAAATTATTTTTGTGAGTGTAGATGGGAAGAGTGGAGGAGGCACATCTGAGGATGTGTGGTGTTTTGTGAGGATGCTTTGGACTAGAGGAAATGAAGTGGGCAGGGAAGGGGATCCTAAGGTTTTATAGACCTAGAGACCCTAGTGCACCCTTGGTGCTATGCAGTTGCTCTATTATGCAAATACATATTGCCAAGGGTGATACCTTCCATATGTTTCTTTGTACTAGCACACCTAATGAGGTGTTCTAGTGTGCCATTTTTATTTGCAAAAAATGACTTAGGATTCTAAGCATACTTTCAAAATCTAATTTTCAATCTAGGACCCAGATTGGATCACAAAACACTAGATAAAACCCTAAAAAGACTCAAACCCCAGACTAGGGATCCATAAAGCTAAAAAATAAAGTAGGGGGTCCCCATTTCTAGGAGAAATGGGGCATGCATTGTGAAACCACAATAATATAATGTCCTTAAGTTGATCAATTATTTCTCTTAAATTATGCATTGAATGAATTCACAAACTAAAAGTATAGCTTGCATAGCTTTTGGTAATAATGTCTACCTATAATTAATTGCTATTCAACAGGTTAATTATATTAGGTTGTGTTTAGTCAAACTATAAGACCATCTAGTGGACTAGGGGATCCTAATGTTAGCTGATTTCTTGGACACTAGACTCTCAATGTTCCTATACAATGTTCATTATTTCTAAATTCCTATTGAGAGGAAAAATATAAGTGAGGGCCCTACTTTTCAGAATCATCGTTAGTTTACCTTTTGCATGATGATGATCTCTAAGAGCCTTAAACTAACCGATTGATCTACTCATTAATAGTTAATGATACACCCTCATATAAATAGTTATACAATATAAAATTAAAACTTTCAAGAGATAGAAACATCATAGTTATTTATTATAATCTACATGGTGGAGTGATTGTCTTGATTGAATTATCACTTCACTTTTTGGTTTAAACATAATTCAAGTTACAATCTCATCTTCTAGACATGATTTCTCATATTTACTGGTACACAAACATAGGCTTATAAAGATGCTTTATGCCATCAACATCCACTAGTTATTGTTGGATGCACTTGGCTAGAAACTCATGCAGTCAATTATCTTTAGTAATTTCTTGTTGGGAAGGTAGATGCAAAGGGGGATCTGCTTATTTTTCCATTTGTTATAGACTCTAGAGAGGCAACTAGATTCTAGGTATTGTGTCATGTGTGGTGTTAAATACATGTCAATTTAGAAGAAGTAATACAATCAATATATTCAATTGAGAAAATAAGACGAATTGCCTACAAACATAGATGGATTATCTTGCACTAACCTTTCAATGATTCTCATGTTGTTGCAGGCTAGCGCCAAAAATACACAACACAGATAACAAAATAACCAAAACACACAACATGACCAAATCATATCTCTTCTTTTTATTATGTGCCTGATTTGGTCAAAATTTTGACCAAATTGGGAAACCCTAAGTTGGTTGAAATTTTGACCAACTTAGGTAAAAAATCCAAAATAAAGTATTGAAGAAGCCCATTTAGGTCTTGGTCAAAATTTGAGTGCAAATGTACTAGTCTTCAATAGGATCACACCTAACAGTGTGTTTTGTAACCTTTAATAGGGTTGGCTCCTAACAGGGCTTACTTCAGAAGAGTGAAAAATAGTAAGTAGTTGCAATTGGTGGTTTTTCCCAAATTGAGATTCCACATTAAATTTTGGTGTCTCTTGTGTTCATGTTATTTTCTTTATGATTCTACAACTAAGTTAATTAAGGTTAATCACACTTAATATCATAAGATCTCCATGTTTAGTGTTACCAAAGTAATAATGCATATATTCAATATTAACCAAGTGTTTACCAAGTGAAAGTGATTGTTAGTGTAAACCAAATTAGTGTGTTAATTGAGTATTTTAGTGCTAACCGATTTACAACAACATTTTAGTTTCACCATAGTTTGGTTTTGGATTGTATCATCATGTTGAGGGACTTTGGATTTGTTTTTGTGGTAACTGATTCACCCCTCCCCTCTTAGTTACTCCTCTTATATTTCTAATAATTGGCATAAGATCTTTTGGTGCTTACAGAGAAGGTTTCAAGGACCTAAGATAAAGGTCAAGATGTCTTACAGAAGGGAGATTCCTACTGAACAAGGATAACTTCCAAGCATGGTAGGAACTCATGAAGTTTCACTTGGAAGCAATTGGAGACTCAGGCCTAAATTATGTAAGCACCAAGTATGTGGTACCTACTAGAAGTATTACTATGGAAGAAATTATAGAAAAGAAGAATCATAAGATTGATATTATAGACATTTCTTCCATTATCAACTATGTTGAATTTGATGAGGTAAAATATTGTGTTACTACTTATGAGATGTGGATTAAATTGAAAGCCATCCATGGATGTGATGAAAATGTGAGGAGAGCTAAGGTATAAAGTCTCAAACTTCAATTTGATTAGATGAAGATGAGAGAAGATGAGAAAATTGCATAGTACAATGAAAGAATCAAAGCCAGTGTGTGTGCAATTAGAGCCTCAAGTGAGAAAATTGATGATGTAACAGTGGTAAGCAAGGTAATTATAACCCTTCTTCCAATTTATACAATTAGAGTGTCAAATATTCAATAAATGAGATGTGATCCTAAAAATGATATAACCTTGGATGCACTAGTGGGAAGGTTGAGAACATTTGAGTTTAATAATTTTGATAATTATGTTTCTAACTCTAGTAACCTTGAGTCTACATTCCAAGTCAAGCTATCTCTCAAGAAGAAATCTAAAAAGTCTAAAAGAAAGAAGTATAACAATGAAGATGAAGATGGTTCTGATGATGATCTTGAAGTCATTGAATCATTTCTTGCAAGAAGATTTCCCAAAGTTGAAGGAAAGGACAAAGGCACAATTCTTTTGATTTTCTTTTCTTGTGAAGAAGTTGGGCACATTTCTAGAAGGTGTGCAAACAAAGAAGGAAAATAAGAAAAGAAGCATGATAAATACAAAGTCAAGAAGGATTTCAAAAGCTACAAGGATAAAGGTACAAAATCTTGTTACATTGCTAAAGATTCTGATTGAAAGTGAAGAAGATGAAATGGTTTACTTTGTTGTTAAAGATGAATCTGATGATGAGAATGATAAGATGACCCTTATCTCACATGTTAGTAAGAATGATACATTGATTATTGATAGTGGTTTTTCTCACTACACGACTAGTGATAAACCTAAATGTGAACACTTGGAAGACTATGATGGTGGCAGTGTCAGATTTGGAAATGATGAACCATGTTATGTGAAGGGAAAAGGTTGTATTTCACTAACCAATTATCTTAGATGTGACAATACTTATGGGGTTGAACGAATGAAGCATAATTTTCTTAGTGTGGCATAGTTGCATAAAATTATATTCAAGGTAGAATTCATGAATAGAAAATCCAAGCTGCTGGATGGAAGTGGAAATCTAGTTGGGACTAGTAATCAAATAAGAGTTAATCTATTCTACCTAGATCTAACTAAAAATTCATGTTACATAGCTCATGTAGAAGAAAGCTAGTTATGGCATAAAAGGTTGTGTCATGTAAATTTTCATAACTTGGTCAACATAAGCTAGAACAAAAGGGTTAGAGGAATTCCAAGTCTAAAGAAACCTTATATGGGTATGTGCAAGAATTGTCAAATTGGAAAGATGGGAAATACAAATTCTTTAAAAAAAACCTATCATTCTGAAGAAGTATTGGAGATTGTTCATATAGACCTTTGTGGACCTATTGGCATACAAAGCTACACTAGAGATAAGTACTTTAGTTTTTTTGTTGATGATTATTCTGGGATGATGACAACTATGTATGTAAAAGAGAAATCTGAAAATTTTTAGAAGTTCAAATGGTATTTGGCTAGAGTTGAGTAAGATATAGGAAAGAAACTAAAATATTTAAGATTAGATAGAGGAGGTGAATTCAATGAATTCTACAATGAAAGAGGAACTAAAAGATATGTATCTGCACTTGGAACACCTTAGAAGAATGACAATGCTAAGAGAAGGAATAGACCAATCATTGGTTGTGCAAGGACACTGATGATAGAGAAGAATGTTTCTATCAAATATTGGAAAGAAGCAATCAACATTACAATTCATACCTTGAACTGAGTTCAATTGAAGAAGGAATCAAATCAAACACCTTTTGAATTATGGTATTGCTATAAACATAATGTGTGTTATTTCAAAGTATTTGGAAGAAAATGTTATATTTAGGATTCAAAAGAATGAAAATTTGATGTGAAAAGTGATAAAGGCATATTCTTGGGACACTCAAATAAGAGTAAAACTTACAAATGTTTGAGTCTATCTACTCACAAAGTTATAAAAAGTGCACATGTGAAGATTGATGAGTTTGCTGAAGAGTCTGAAGAACAATGTAGGAAGGAACCTAAAGACTACAGAAATATTGTTTACTACGAGCCTGATAACTTACCTAAAGTTCAAGCAAATGAAAATCAATAGTCTTCACCACCCGAGTCCCTGAAATCCCAAGTTCTACCCAAGTTGTATCTAGTGCAACCTGAGTCATAGTTTGAAGGACCTGAGTCAAAACTAAAAGGGTCTAAGTTTTAGCAATTGAAAAATTGAGTCATCTGATAGACCCAAGTCACATGTAGTGAGACTCGAGCATGATTTAGGAGCTCATGGTGAACCTAGTGAATTGAGAAAGAAGGAACCTAGACTCGGTAGATATGTGAGAAGGCATCATGCACTTGAGAAAATCATTAAAGATTAGCTAGTTACTACGATGACAAGGAAAAATTTAAAGGTACATGTTTTCTTACTAAATTTGAATCTAGAACTGTCAAAGATGCATTAGAGAATGAACACTAGGTAGAGGTAATGAATGAAGAAATTGATCAAATAGAAAGGAATAAAACTTGGACTCTAGTTCCTAGACCCAAGGACAAGAATGTAGTTGATAGAAAATGGGTATTAAAAAATTAAGCTGAATAAGAATGGAGAAGTTTCATGAAATAAGGAAAGATTAGTTTGCAAGAGCTATGCTCAAAAGGAAGGTATGGACTATGGAGAAACTTTTTATCTTACTACTAGAATTGAAGGTGTTAAAACATTCCTTGCATATGCAACACACAAAAGATTAAAAGTATATCGAATGGATGTGGAATCAACATTCCTGAATGAAATCTTAGAAGAGGAAGTTTGCATACAGAAACCAAAAGGTTTCATTGATCCTAGAAAAAAGGACATGGTTTCTAGACTACATAAAGCTTTGTATGGTCTTAGACAAGCCCATAGAGCATGGTATGAAAGGTTACATAATTATATCATTGAGATCTGTTTTCAACAAACTAATGATGACAACAACCTATACATCAAAGAAGGACTAGATAAGAAGATTGTGTTGGTAGAAATATTTGTGGATGATACATTATTTACTAAAAATGATGATTTGTGTAAATTTATTTCTATCAAAATTTGTAAGAAATTTTAAATATAAATGTTTGGAGAGATCAAATTCTATGTTGGCTTAAAAATTCAATAGATGAAGGATGGTATCTACATTACTCAATCAAAATACATCAAGGAGATACTGAAGAAATTTCAAATGGAGGATTCGATGCCAATTGGAACACCTATGTCTACTAGATATAGGCTATCCATGGATGATGATTCCAAAGAGGTAGATCAAATTGCATACAAATTAATTATTGGAAAACTTCAATATTTTGTAGATAACACAATACCTAATATAACATTATTAGTTGGTATAGTGGCTAGATTCTCTACTAATCCTAAACAAAATCATATGATGGGAATCAAAAGAATCATGAGGTACGTGAAACATACTGAAGAGTAGGGTTTGTGGTATAAGAAAGGAGGAAACTTTGATTTGAATACATTCACTGATGTAGATTGGGTAGGAAGTGTTGATGATAGGAAGAGCACTAGTGGAGGAGAATTTTTTCTTGGAAAGATTCTATTATCTTGGACAAGAAAGAAGAAAAATTATATCTCTTAGTCTACAATAGAAGAAAAATATGTTTCTACAGCAGTCAATTGTTCCAATATAGTGTGTTTCAAGTAACTATTGTTAGGTATGAAGGAGGAGATCAAGGATCCAATTGTTATCTTTTGTGATAACACCAGTGGAATCAACACATCCAAGAATCTAGTGATGCATACCAAGACCAAGAATATTGCAATAAAATATCATTTCTTGAGATAATTACTACAAGAAAAAGAGGTGAGGTTGGAATATGTGAATACAAAAGAATAGATTGTAGACATATTAGCCAAGACATTTCCCAAGGATGCATTTTTTTTTTAAAGATGTAAGCTAGGGGTCATTCTCCTATTTGAAGCTCACTAATCAAATTTTGGTGATGCATCAACCAAGCATGTTGAAGATAAGACAAGTTGATGTAGTAGGATCATAGAAGATTGCATATGAATATGTACATCAATGTACATTGAAACTACATTGATTTTTATATTTGGCATAAGATGTCAAAGAGGGAAAGTTGATGTCATACATCAGAGAAATTTGATTCTAAGAAACTTTATGTTTGATATAGAGATTTTTTTATTAAATATCAGAGTTGTCAAAGAAGAGAAATGAATTTGGTTGATATCAAAGAGGGATAATTTGATATTGTAGTCATTGCAATCAAAGATTGATGATAGAGGAAGTTCGCACTGATAGAGGGATTTCTAATGGATGAGAATTAAAATCAAACTAAGGATATTATCCTTACTACTATTTTGTTTTGAAATTTCTATGTATCATGACATGCTATGTTTCCATTAATGTCAAAAAGGGAAATTGTTGGATACAATAATTAAATCATATATTATCATTGATGTTACACAAATGTTAAGTATATACCGAGCAATCAGTATATGCCAAGCTATATTGGGAGTCAAAGGAAGTTGCAGTGTATGAAAAGTGTCTCAGCTTTTACCAATTTATGAAAAAATGTTAATCAAGATCACTTGACTACCAAAAGGAATTTGTAGGAAGAAAATGTCTATCTAGTTCACTCAATAACCATAGAAAAGTTGGCATGAAACTAGTGTTAACTAAGTTCACTCGGTTACCAAAGAAAGTCTGAAGGGAAATCATTTCTGAGTTAGTGTTGACTGAGTTGGGTCAGCTAATGATGGATTTTCCTATATCAGTTTTGTTGGTTAGCTCTAGCCAACTTATGAGATAAATTTCATTTATTTTTAATTGCATTCAAGCCAACTTGATAAGGTAAAACATATAAGTATAAGGTCAAGTTGAGGATTGAATTGTGAGAAAGAGAAGAAGAAGCACAAGATTGCAAAGATAAATCAAGGAAGTGAATTGACTAAGATGCAAAGAACATTTTGATTAAAGAGAATCAAGTATTCAATCCAAAACATAGATATGAAATCAGAAAATATAGTTTGTATCAGTAATGAGGTAATATCATTTTTACTCTCTAATAATTGTAGAAGTGAATCAAATCTTTTAAAAAATTTATCTTAATAACTATTTTCCAGATCCTCTAACAAGGTGACATTTTTAGATTGAAGTGTCAAAATACCTCTAACAAGGCCACTCTTAACAAGGTGAACTAAATCCTTTAATATGGTCACACCAAAAAATGTGTTTTGTAACCTTGATCAAGTTTGGCTCCTAATAGGGCTCACTTTAGAAGAGTGAAAAATAGTAACTAGTTGCAATTGGTGGTTTTCCCAAATTGGCTTTCCATGTTGAATCCTGGTGTCTCTTGTGTTCATGTTGTTTTATGTATGATTCAGAAACTAAGTTAATTAAGGTTAAGCACACTTAATATCATAAGATCTACATATTCATTGTTAAAAAAGTAACAATGCATATATTCAGTATTAATTGAGTGTTTATCAAGTGACAATGATTGTTAGTGTAAACTGAGTTACTATGTTAACTAAGTGTTTTTCAGTGTTAATTGAGTTACAATAGTATTTTTAGTTTTAGCAAATTATTGGTTTTGAATTATTTGACATCTTAAGGGATTTAGGATTTCTTTTGTGGTAACTAATTCACCCCTCCCCTCTCAGATACTCTTATACTTACTACAAGGAAGTGCACCCCCATTCAAAAAATAGATAAGATAACAACCATTAATTTCCAAGAACCCGCATATACTAAGGCTAGCCACATTTAACTTGGATTGATTTCTTTGAAGTTAGGTAATTACAATGCTTAGTTTAGTGCTATGTACTAAATTTTGTTGATAAACAAGTTGAATTAAAACAATATGGATTGAGTGTAGAAATGACATAGTAAAAATAGAGAAATGATTTGTCTGATGTTTAACATTTCTTGGTAACTCAAGGACCAAACAATATAGATGTTCTAGTCAAAATTTATAGTGTTTCCCCATTGAATAATTAATGTATAACTATTAACCACTCTAGCCAAATATGTAGATCACAAACTTAAGATGTAAACTTTTCTTCCACAAGAATAACCAACTCCAATTGTTAAGGGATTCACAAATGTAACCAACTATTAGAGAATGATTGACTGTTCTTGGCATTCAAATAATATTCATGTTTTTAGATCAAGAAGATGAAAGTATGAAATTTGATTACTATAACTAAGGGTTCTCAAATAGAAAAGTATTAGAAAAAAATATTTTTTTGGCTTCTTATTACAGAGGAATGAATTTTTGACTGTACAAAAATCTTTGTTTCATTTAAGATGTAAACCCAAGGAATGAATTCCTATCGAATACCAGAACCCTTGAAATAGGTTGTAAAAAAACCCATGACAAGCTCTAATACTATATGTAAGAACCATGTCCTAGACAAAAATATCACATTAGGAAAAATACTAAGAAAGTAGAATTAACAAAGAAAATATTTGTTTGAAAATTCATAACCAAAAATTAACTAGAAATTAAGATTTTACAATGTAGTTTATCAATACTGATGGAACTCCAAAATAATGACCAAGATGTTGATCCAATCCACATGACTATCTAGTAATGAATTGATGTTTTGAATTTATACTTCTATAGGATTTTGGAATTTGATTTGAAACATTATTGAACTATAATAGTAGTGAAGAGCTATGAGTATTAAAGATGTAATCTCTATTTTTCTGGTTATTCTAGATATGCACTTCTGCTATTTAAAATTTTACCAACCATGTTGTACTATACTATTGAAATCTGAATCCTATACTATATTAAAACATCATATTAGTGAAAATACTTAATCTAGTACACCCATTATTGAGATGGACCTAAAATAAATTAAACTAGATAAATTCTTTTAATTGGCTTCCTATAATTTTCACCTCTATTGGCTATGGGTACATTGAATAAGGAAAGTAGCTATCACTAAAATAATGATGTTCGCATAGATATATATGTATTATTCTAAGTGATTTTTATCACCTCTATAGGACATGCAATTCTTATTTTGTATAATACAAGTTGATTTGATGAATGCAACTTAGGCTCTTTTTTTGGCAATACTTGTTCAATGCTAATTGAAATTCATTCAATTATAGTTGTAAATCCCTATGATGATTTTCCTAAGTGCCAAAGGTTTGTCTCCTTTATGAATGGGTGTAATGTGGCACATAGGAGGGTGGAGATGGATGCATTTTGTTTTTTCTTCTCTCAACCTATTAGGAACTGACAATAAGGATTCATTACATTTTGTCTCTCCTTTCAGTAATGATGGAAAATTAAGTGCTTGGAAAATCCATTTTTCTTATTGCATTTAATTATTTTGTTTCATCTATTTCATATGTGTGTGACTATGCTTAATTTTATTGCATATGAGTAGATATGTATAAGATAACTCTTTCACTATATATGATTGGATGTGTAGTACTTTATTTATTTGTTCCTTTCCACATTCCATGATTAGGATACTACGCATATGTGTGGATGTAGTATGTTTCACAGTTGCACCAAATCCATCCAATCCATCTTGCTCTTGGAAGCTAGGCTTCTTGTGCTAGGGTTGGGGCATTCTTTGTGTTAAGAAGACTCTTAGGGGAGTAAACACCCCATGGTTAGCATGGTAAAAGTTCTTGGGCCACACTCCCATTTCAGATAGAAAATGGATGACGTTTGATGGATTTGGAGAATAGGTTGCACAGAAGGACACATGACAATATTTTATGAATCATTTTTAATGGTTTGTATATTCATTATAAAGATGAACATTATGATATAATTTATGTAATTAGATAATGTACCTATAGGGATCATGATGTAACATGGGCATATAGTGGATGTTGGAAGTGTCGATCATCATCTTAGTCATTTAGTTTTGATAAACTACATTCTAAAATCTTAATTTCTAGTTAATGAATGGCTATGACTTCTCAAACCAAGATCTTCTTGTTAATTCTTCTTTCTTATCATTTTTTTTGTTGTGGCATATTTCTCTAGGACATGGTTCTTACATTAAGTCTTTAATATTGATAGGTTTTAGGAGTTAAGATGCAATTATAATCTAAGACTTGGATTTTAGTATTGATGGGATCCGTAAGTTAGGCATGAATTAGAATCTAGGATAGTATAAATATATTTAAGAATTCTTAGTTGATCAAACAAATTAACTATTTAATATTTAATATTTGTTTACTTCTTGATACAAAGATAGTAGAGTCATTATTATAAGTATATTTAGGAGTTTCTTTAAATATGAGAAGAGAATATCACCTAACATTTTGGGTTTTTAACTCTTGGCACCGATTTAATGTAAAGTAATAGTAATTTTATGTCATGTCATTTATATCGGTTTTATAAGTTTCTATTTTAACTTGACAATAAATTTCATAAGAAGAGTGGAAAGGTATTCATTAATCATTTCAACAAATGTTTCAAGAATGAGTATAAAATATCATCTATTCATTAATCATTTCAATATATGTATCAATAATAAGTATCAAAAGAGAGAAACAACAACTAAACTAAAAGAGAACAATAATTTGAAAATAATATATCTACAGAACAATAGAAGGCCAAAATATATGCTTCTATTGTGTGTCTACAACGTGTATATTGTTTTCAAGGTTGTTGAACAATTTTTTGTTTGTTTAAATCCTAAGCATTTTGTTATGGAGAGGCAGACTAACTTATTGTTTTCTCAATTGCCTTTTCTTAGTGATGCTTTATTTTGCATTCAAATCCATTTTTTTGATTGATACTTTAATGAAAAATATATAGCTTTTGATTAGGGGATTATAGACTTTCTTTCACAATAATGAATGTCATGTTGTCTTTGAAAAATTAAATAAAACATAAGAATTGAATTTGATTGTTTTTAGTTTATTTTTAAATTTAGATGTTATATTATGAATCATTTCTTATTATCATCAATATTATGCAATAAACCACTTCCACATTTGATATAGATCTGAATAAGTATAATTTGCAAGAAAAAGACATGACCTAAGAATTATGATGTATCATTTTTATAATTTCTTCTTCGTACCATTATCTTTTTAAAACATATAAAAATAGAGTAGTTTCTTAAAAATAGACTCCTATTAGCTCATTGTTGCATGTACAAAGGAATACAATTACTAGTAATTTTAATGTTGTTATTAGTGTTGGTATAATTAGTATGAGTTGATTTAGTGGTGATCCAAAATATATTCAATTAGTTTTTTATTATTTCAAATGATAATAGGTTTCTTCTAGTTGTAATAACCTAAAGTTCTGCTATTTTATTTCTATTCATATGTGATTTGGTATATCTTGGTTCAAGGACTACTCCTAGCCATTTAAACCAAAAGTACTCCACTATATTTATACATTTTACTTCTTGAGAAATTAAGTAGTGAATAAAGTTAGAAATGCTAATAGTAAATGGTAAAGTGTTGAAGTGTTTCCATCAATGCAAAAATAGGAGATTATTGGTATAATTTTCTTAAATCTTAAAGGTTGACCAATGCACTTAGTTTTGACTATGTTGTCATTAATATAAAGACAATGAAGGGAAAATGACTCTTATGAGGCCACTACTTGTGAAGCACATTGAGCTCATATATTTGACTGACATAAAAAAAAAAAAAAAGAATCTATATAGAAGCAATGCTAAAGGACTTCCACTTAGACAAAGTCATGCTAAGTAAGAACATGAAGAAAAGTCCTATTGAGGCAAGTGAGATTGTGTTACCAATAGTCATGTAGAATAGATAGGCTAAGTCAAAAATAGATGCATGTAGTAGGATACTGATGACTACCACATCATGAAGTAGGTAGAAGTGTATTCATCATTACATTTAATGGAAAAAGTAATGTCACATCAAGGAATAGTAAAAAGAAATTTAAAAAAAATTCTTTTTACCGATGCAATCCATTGAGGTCATATAATTTTTTTGACATTTTTTCATAGATGATACATCTAGTAAGAGTGACACATGATCAAGAAAAGAGGACAAACTAGGACTAGGCTTGAGAATTCTAATTTTGAATTTATAGATTAGGGTTTTGAAGTAGAATAAGAAAAGAATATAAAATAGAATGATTCTTCAAGAGAAAAGGTTAGATTGTAGAGAAAATAGAAAGAGATCCTAAGAGAAAAGCTAAATGTAATATCTTAGTGAGAAGCATGATGGTAAGAAGTCATGAACAATACAAAGTAGTTAGTGTGTTGAGGAGAAGCTAGTGACCCAAAATAAAGAAGTTGAGAAAGTGTACAAAAGCAAGCAGTGCCAAGTATGTAAGTGATCATGTTTGATTTGTAGAGTCAAAGGAGAGAGGAGAATAGTTGTAGATAGGTCTAAGGAGAATCAAATGGATCAATATTAAAGCTGCATGTAGTATTTTTTTTATTATATCATCTCATCTCTTGTTTACTAATCTCTAAGATTACAACTCTCTTCAAGAGTGGGCCCTAATAGGTTCTTCATATTAAATCTCCTAATAGGGTAAAAAATTAGTTTGGGTTATGAGTTCTTTAACTAGGCTTCTCTTAACTAGCATTCTCTTAACTAGGAAAGATTTTCATAGGTCTTATCTAAATCCTTTAACTGAGTGCTACCTAATATTGTCTTTTTAATCTTTTAATAAAGATAAGCTCTTAACTAGGCTCACTTCAAGAGAGTGTATCTTTGTGAGGATCAACTCACACAACATGGTTTTCACTATAGTTGGGTTTTCATAAGATGAATACTATGTTATGTGACGCTATGTTTGTCTTAATTATTTTTTATTAATATTGACTAGCTATATTGTAGCTAGCTCTAACCTATAGACTATTGTGAAGATAGGTAAAAGAGAAAAGTTAAAATTACCTAGTGTATCTTTAAGGAATTTGAAAAAGAAACAAAAATCCACCTTGTCATAAGCTTTGGGTAAGTCTATCTTGAGAAAAAACCCTTGGTTATTATAATTTTTTATAGAATGAATAATTTCATGCACTTTAATAATAGAGTCTAAAATCTATATCCCATGAAAAAAACCATTTTTGTGGGGAGAAATAATGAAAGGAATAATTGACAAAAAAATTAATGTAAACACCTTGGAGAAAATTTTATAAATAGAATTACATAAACTTATTAGTATATGGTATCCATAAAATATGCCCTCAATTTTTGGGGCATATGAACCTAGAAAGTAGCATTAAGTTCATTGAGAAAATTCCTACAGACAATTAATTCCTTGATAAAATAAAAAACATCAAGACTCATCATTCTACAAAAGACCTTAATTAAAACATAGGGAAGTCATCTAGGCCAAGGTATTTATCTCCTTCAAAAGAGAGTACCACTCTTTCTATTTCCTTAGAGCTTAGGATAACCACCAATAATTTATTAGAATCTTCATATAGGAGAGAAGAGATAGAAGAAACAAGGTGATCTTGACTTTCAACATTGAGATTACCATCCAAAGACATGTTCAAGGGAAAAATATTCCCCATTGCATCACATAAAACCTTAGCTTTCTCTAACATTTTGTCCCCTAATATGATATTGGATATTATAGTATATTATAGTTGTAGACACCTAAATTTGATTACACCGCTTTTGTAATCCTATTTAGTTATCTCTAAATGCATCATTAATTAATTTTTTATTTAATTAATCCTTTGTCATCCCCTCGCTGATTAATTTAATTAATTATCTATAGTCCTAATTGATAAATCAAATAACCTATCATTTATCAATTAAATCCTTTTCTCCTATCTAATTCCAAAAATCCTCATTTATTAAATAAATCTATTTGATAAATAAAATCCTCAAATCTAAAAGCCCCTAACTTATCCCTAATCCTCCATTTAGCCTAATCCAACCCATCCACCCATACTAACCTAGCCTAGCCACTAACTCACCCAACCTCATTAATGTCATCCACTTGCACATCTCTAACATCCTTAATCTAGTCCTAAACCCAAGCCTAATCCACCCCCTAATGTTGTCAAATTCCCTAAACAAGTTTAAGACTTTCCTAAACCAAATCAAAGTCCCCTCTCCAAAATATCCCAACAACCAAGCCATGAGTGCTCTTACAAACCATAAAAGACTCTTACAAGCCCACTCATGACTCTTACACCCCTCTTCCATACTCAATCTCCCTCATCATGCCTTTAACCAACCCCTTATCCTACCCTCTCACACTCATCCTCCTTGTGACAAGTGTCACCTTCCCATTGGTGCTAAATAAGCACAATCTATCTGCTCTCCTTTGAGTGCATCCTAGCCCTCCTTAAGCTTTCATCTCTCCTTGCATCTAAGCCATCCATCCCTCTACCCCTTGGCCTATAAATTGAATCCCCTCCCAAGCCATTTGATCACAATCCTTGAGCTAAAGTTAACATGCTATTTTGAGAACCAAAGTCATCAATCTTAACCTTATAATGCCAAATTGAGAGCTCATAAGGCTACCAATTTTCCATTACCCATCTCCACCATTGAAGCAATTGGGAAAGCAATTGAGCATACATCCACATCAAAGGACACATCTATAAAATCAAGGAAGCATGGAGTGTTTTCTCTTTTGAGGTTTGCATTTCTTGTTTTCTTTCTTTGTCTAAACTTATATGTGAATTTAGTTTTAGTTTGTGAATGTTTACTTTAATATTAATGTTCTTTGCACACTAAATCTTGTTCTACAATAGTACCATATGAATTCTTTGAGGTAGTTAAATAAATATATATATTATTTATATCTCCAAAATTGAGCCACAAGGATCTCAATCTCTATCTCTAATACAATTCCTCCTTAGCCACAATATCAAGATATTTCACAAGAATATCCTTTTCTTTCCCTCTATAATCCATTTGGACATTGAGTTCAATATCGTCAAGATCAGACTTAGAAGACTTCATTTGAGCTATATCACTAAAAACCTCTTTATTATAGATCATAACCTTGTTCTTAACAAAAGGGAGTTTCTTTTCCACCTTAAACATATATTCTAACCATTAACCTTAACTTTCCACCATTCCTTAATTTTTTTAGAAGATATAGATGTTCAAGTCACATTCTCTCAAATTTCAAAATCAAACTTCCTTTACTAACTATTTGGTCAAGAAATAAAGGAGATAGGAAAGTGATCAAATACGACTTTAGTGATATAGGATAAAGAGAAAAATACTACTAGGCTAGTCACAAGAGATAAGAGCTTAATCTAGCCAAACTTGAATAAGTTCCTGACCAACATGATGATTAGACTAAGTAAAGTTAAAACCCTTAAGGTCCACATCTATAAGGTCCTACTAGTTAATAAATTCCATCAAATAAGTTCTACGATATAGGTAGTGTTAACTTGACAAAATCCTAGAGCGCTACAGTTAAGATTTTGAAGGCTAACATTGCTGGCAAAAAGAAAAAAAAAAGGAAAAAGTTAAAAGTTAAAATTATAGACTTAATTGATACATTATTGAATTAGTTTTATAAAAAAAAAATTGAAGAGCTATCAAAAATCTTAAAGGGTTATCAGAATACTAAAGATTATGTTATTAGAAATGAAGATGCTTATCAGGAAAGCCATTGAAAAGGTATAAATGGTTTATGGAAACAATGAGAAAGTGTAATTAGGTTATGAAATAGGAAATATATATAATTTAAAAATAATTAATGAGGAAGTAATGAGAGAGTTATAAGAAAGAGATGCATGTGTGTGGAATAGTAATTTTCAATAGGAAGATAGAACAATAGACTATTAGATGAGAGAACAACATGCTATTAGAGGGAAGAGATCATAGTATAGAATAAAGAGGACCTATCAAGTAGTAAAGGAAGGCTAGTAAATGTTAAATTTATTGTTGTCTTTACCTAACAAGTTTATCAAAAATAATGCTAAACCATTTAATAATGTGGCCTTTAATTAGACTTATAAGTTCTTGTTTTGAACTTATTGTAAACCATTTAACACGCTGAACACTATATTAGTGTGATTAAATCTCTTAACATGATAGTATTTGATTAGAATATTGATACTCCTAATAGGGTATTGTAACCTCTTAGTAGGACACCTTATGACTGTAGTGGTGAGTTTTAGGTGTCATCCACACCATAGTTTTTCCCTCTAACCAAAGGTTTTAACCTATTATGTGTTTATGAGTTTTATGGTTTCTTTAATTATTTTACTTTATATTACAATAAACAATAAAAATGTAAATTATATTAGTAAATCTATCAGCCAATATAGGAATTATAAGTGAAACTAATTAATAGATTATTTGTTAGTATCATGAAAAGTGTTTAAATATTTTTTTTTGCAGTATAGATGATCCCCTCAGTACCTTACTTGTAACTTATGAAAAAAGGACTTTGCAAGTCACTCCCTTCATCCTTACCAATTTTCTTAACCTAGGGGAGGTAATCTCTACCATTGCCAACCATGAGATAGATAAGATAGAGACTCTGTAGTTTTCCAACCTTTTTCAAAATTTGGCTCTTCCCAATTTGGAGTTAGGCACATAAGCATATAACCCAATAAATTTTATCTCTAACATGAGAGTTATAGTAAATATCATATTATCTAATTCACAAAATAATAGTTTACCTTGAATAAAGTTATGGGTACAATACCATCCCTCTAGAATCCCCTTTGGAACCTCAACCCACTACTCTAGAATATCTAAAAATAGAAATTTTCTCCACTTTCTCCCTCGCCATTTTAGTTTCTTGAACAAGAATAAAGTAAGGCTTATGATCCCTTATGATATTCCCAAGAATATATTTTTAATGGTGGTCATTTAGACTGCTAATATTCCAAGAAATAGTCTTCATTTCTTACCTCAAACATATACCTCCTAGATGCTAAGTTCTTCCCATGGACAATATCTTATTTGTTGACACCATCTCTATTTTCCAACAACATCAACCTTCAATTTTTTTTAGGTGACCATATTTTTGAATATTGGAAAGCATACATACATTTGTTTCTCTCATCCACCATGGTGTAAGGATTAGATCCTCCTTTATTAGATAGAACTCATTCAACTCCCTATTTGTTGCTTTCTCTTTCGAGCTCCCATAGAAAATTACTTTTAGAATAGAAGAGATTTCATCATCAATAAGTTTATCATTATATAAAGGGAATCTAAAATATCCTTCAAAGATATTATAGTGTCAAGCATCCTCAATTAATTAACAATCCTCAGCTCGAGAAAATGAACTTGAATAGTCTTTTCAAGGCTTTAAGGTATCTCTTCCTTGTTAGGGTTATTAATAGCATGAGAAATAACCTAATGGAAAATATTGATAGATGAAAAATTGAGTTCTACATCCTATCTAACATTTCACCCATTCTATGTTCAATGGTGAGTGGTAGTGGTGTTAAGGGTTTGGGTGGGAATATGATTTTGAATTTTGCATGATTTGTGCTAGGAGTGTGATCTCTATTGGCTAGAGATTCCTTTGTTTCTAGTGATGCTGAGGATGGTAGTACTTTGGAGGACTTAGGAGGGGGCATGATTTTGGAGGACTTGGGAGGAGGGCCCAAGCCAATTAAAAATTGGTCAAGCTTGTCTGGCTTATGCCCCATTGGAAAATTTGTCTTTCCACCAGTTAGAGATACTTTAGTGAGGGATAAAGGTAAGTTCTCCATCAAAATCCCTGATTAGATTATTGACAAAAACATTTCAAGCATGGATTCCACTCCAGTTGGGAGATCTATTGGGGCTAGAACCAACATTGATGATGTGAGGAGTTTTTTTGATAAGAAATGGAGCTTGAAAGGTCAAGTTGGTATTTTAGAAATGGTTAAAGGGTGTCTCTCTTTTTGGTTTTCTTGTGATGAGGATAAGTAGAATATCCTATGCAGTAGCCCTTGGGTGATGGGGAGGCATACTTTGATTCTCCAAAAATGGACTCCCAACCTTTACTCTTTGGATGACTCTATTATTCAAGCCCTAGTTTGGGTTTGTTTACTAGGTCTTCCCCATGAGTTCTAGGTGGAAGATGCTTTTTAAGGCATTGCCAATACCTTTGGGGAGCTCCTTTCTTTAGGTCCAGTGACACTGTCTTAGAAAATGATGAACTATGCTAGATTTTGTGCTAGAGTAGCACAAGGGGTGGATATGCCTAAATCTATTTCTTTAAAGTCCAAACTAGGAATATGGGACCAATGTATTGAATTTGAATCTATCCCCTTTGTCTGCTTTCATTGCAAAAAAGCTGCGCACTAGGCCAAAAAATGTCCCTCCCAAAAAGGCTAAGAAAGTGTGGGTGTAGAAGGATTAGAATAGGGTTGTTGTGTCTGCAAAGGGTGATGGGGTGGTTTTAGGAGGGAGTACCTCTTCAAAGGAGCAACACAAGGTGTTAGAGACTGTAAAGAATGATGGGGTGGGTTTATGTGAGAATTTCTCTTTGAAGGAATAGAATAATGGCTTAAATAATGTTGCAAGTGGTGGTGTGATTGAGCATGTGAGGGTTCCTCTTTAGAAGCAACAAGTAAGTATAGATTATGATGTGGGGGTTGTTCAATCAGGATTGGATTCACCTTTGGAGGAGAGAAGTATGGAGGCCTATGCTCAAAACATGTTGGAGATCTCTAATAGGGATAGTTTGAAGGAGATCCCAACTGATAAGGAAATCATTCCCAAGGATGGGAAGGGTAATGTTGAAGATAGGACCCAAATGGAGTCTATTTTACCTATGGGACCTATAGCCAAGGAAATTTTGCTAGAATAAAACTTTGTTAGAAGTGAAGTTGAGGACCTTCTTGCTATTTCTCAAGATGAGGAAGTAGTGTGGAAAGAGGAGGGCTCTATTGCTGATTGGATTCCTATTGGTAAAAAGGCCAAAGGCAGAAAGAAAGGAGGGAAAAAAGAGGAGTCTACATCTACCAAGAACATGAAGAAAGGCCCCAAGGAAAAAGGGGAGATTCTAAGGAGTAGATCTGGTGGCCTTTCTTCTATGCTTCTTGGGGCTACCCTCAAGAATGGGGATGTTGGGTCTTCCCCTCTCCAGTGGGAAGACCTTCCAATTTATAGAAAAGAACAACTAAGACCAATAGGAGCATTGTTGATGGTAGTTAGAGAACCATTCTTGAAGCAAAAAATTTCCATAAATTATGAAGATAATCTCATGGAATATTCAAGGGTTAAATAACCCTCATAAACATGATATTTTGAAAAACATGATCAAGAATAATAGGCCAGATATTTTTGTTATTCAAAAACCTAAGACGTTGAAGGATAAGGTGGAATGTCTTCCAATATTCAGGGGTGGAAGAATTATTGGAAATGATTCAGAGGGAGCCTCAGGTGGTATGGTTATTTTTTGGATAAATAGATAGATTCAAGGGGAGATTATCTCACAAAACAGAAACATGATGAATGTTAGATTCATAATTTCTAAAGATGACTTTAGTTGGGTCCTCACTAATTCTATGCCCCCAACTCCAAATGAGGAAGTAAGGCATTGTGGGAAGAAATCTCTAATTAGAGAAAAAGAATTGCTGATGAGAATTGGATTGTTATGGGGGACTTCAATACTTCATTAAAAGAAAATGAAAAATTGGGGGGGGGGGGGGGGGGGGGAGCTAGACTAATTTGGACAATAGAATAGATTTAATGGAGTTTATTGATCAACATCTTCTTCATGATATTAATTTGCATTGGATTGAGTACACTTGGACTAATATAAGATCTAGTAAGGATCTTATTTAGGTTAGGTTGGATTGTGCTCTCATCAGTAATGACTAGCTCCTAAAGTACAAATGTAATCTTAGTGCCCAAGTAAGGGTGGGATCGGATCATTACCCAATATTTTTGGTTGCTGAAAAGATTATTTTTCATAAGAATTTCCCATTTAGGTTTGAGAAAATGTGGACTCTCCATCTAGACATAGAGACTCTCATAAAGGAGTGGTGGGGTATTAAAGTAGAAGGTACAACTATGTTCAAAGTTGTGGCAAAACTAAAGAATGTCACGACAAATATTAAGAAATGGAAGAAACATACATTTGGCAACATTTTTTAGAACAACAAAAAGATTTTAGAGGAAATTAAAGACATTCAAGATAAGATTCGGACTAAGGGTTATGAGCCTATTTCTAGGGAAGAGGAAAGTGGCAAATTGGTTGAACTTCATTACATCATCTCTAAAGCGGAAATGTTTTGGAGACAACATTCTAGAAAGGTCTTTCTGAAGGATGGAAACCATAATAAAAAATACTTTCATGTGACTACTCTTAAGCATAGGATGGCTAACAAAATTTCTAGAATCAATACGGATGAGGGACTAACTGATAATGAAGAGACTATCAAAATGGAGTTAGTGGATTTTTTTTTAAAAATTCTGCAAGGTACCAATCTGGACTTGGAGAAGTAGGATATGTTCCTTGAGTGTATCCCTTCCTATGTTTCTAAGGATTAGAATTTATTTCTTTCCTCTATTCCATCATCAAATGAGATTTCTAGGGTTGTTTTCTCTTTTGAAGGAGACAAAGCCAGTAGTCCTTATGGATTCCTATTCCTAATCTTTCATAAGTACTAGAATATTATTGGTGCTGTTATTTGTAATGGTGTGAAGGAATTTTTTGGTTCTAGGAACATCCTTAAAGAGTTGAATAGTATCTTTCTTGCTCTTATTCCAAAGAAGCTAGGTGCGGATAGAATAGACTTGTTCAGGCCTATCAGTCTACGTAATTATTTTTATAAGATTATTTCTAAGGTTCTTACCGTCAAGATTTTGTATCTTCTACGTTTCATTATTTCTAGACAACAAAATGGGTTTGTTCTTAGTAGATAGATTGTGGATTCCATTATTACAATGCATGAAAATATTCATTCTCTCTCAGTATCTAAAAATGAAGGCTTTTTCCTCAAGCTTGATCTATCTAAAGATTATGATAGAGTTGACTAGCACTTTCTTCTCTATGTTCTAGAAGTATTTGGTTTTAATAAGAGATTTTAGGATCTTATCTTTATGCTGGTGTCATCGACATCCTTCTCAGTGCTTGTGAATGGTTATCCCACATCTTTCTATAAGGCATCTAGGGGCCTTAGAAAAGGAGACCCGATTTATCCTATTACTTTTATCATATTGGTAGAATGTTTGGGGAGATTTGTAGATAATATGGTGCTTAAAGGGGACTTTGTGAGACTTAATCCTTACTCATCTGCTCTAGTGTGTTCTCACCAACAATTTGTTGATGACTCTATTGTTATGGGAGAGGCTTTGGTGAAGAATGCTAGGAATATTAAGAAGGCTTTGGTGGACTATGGGAATGCTACAGGTCAAATTATTAATTGGAATAAAAGTTTGATTTATTTTATGAATGTTAGTGAAGCCAGACAAACTAAGATAAAAAAAAAAATGATTGGATGCAAGATTGGTTCTTTGCCCAGTTCTTATTTGGCTTTACCTCTGGGGTTATCCCCTCCTAACAACTTTTGGAACTCATTGATTGATAAAATCCACTCGAAACTTGCTAGCTAGAAGGGATCTCTTCTTAATTAGGCAAGTAAGGTTGTTGTTTTGAAGTCTATTTTGCAAAGTGTCCCGCTTTATGCTTTGAGTATATTTAAAATTCCAAGAAAATATGCTCTTTATGCTATGCTCTTGGTATGGAGAATAAAAAAGACTCCTTTGATTTCTTGGGAAAATGTTTGTATGCCTTGAAAGAAGGGTGGGCTTGGCTTAAGAAGGGTTACATCAATGAATGATTTCTTATTGGTGAAACTTTTATGGATATGGCATAAAGAGGTAGGGGAATGGAAGAATATTTGGACTAATAAATATAACAAAGATAACTTTGACTTTAACCACTCCCTTAATAGTAATGTGGACCAACAGAGGTCTCTGATTTGGAAGAATGCTCATAAACTTAAAAATATTTTTAGAAAAGGGGTAAAATGGAAGGTAGGTATTGGTAGGAGAGTTTTTTTTTGGGAAGACATTTGGATCTTGGATTACCCCCTGTGTGATGATCCAAGATGGAATAGGTACATGGAGCTTTGTAAGACTCGGATTTGAACTCTTGTGGTGGATTATTGGAAAGAGAGTAAATGGATGGACCTCAAAAGAGTGGACCCCAATTTGGTCAAACTCAGTAAGTGCCTAAATATGTTTTCCTTAAACCAAAATGAGGATGAACTGATTTGAAAAAATGATCCTAGTGGTGTGCTTTCAATTGCCTCTGCCTATGATGATTCCTTTGTTGATTATGATGCACTGTGATGGGCGAAGGCTTGGATGAAAGGTATGACACCCAAAATCAATATTTTCTTTTGGATCCTTCTACAAAATAAAGTCCTCACTGTAGATAATCTTAAAAAGAGAGGGATTATAATTATTAATAGATGTGTTCTCTATAAGAATGATGGGGAATCAATTGACAACATCACTTTGCATTGTCCTTTTACTAAGAAGATTTGGGATAAAATTTGTAGCTTATTGAATGTTGAATGGGTGTTCTCTTCCACTATTCAGCTGTTCTTTATTAGTTGAAAGGCTCCCTCCAAGAATACTCTAATTGTTAAATAGTGGGATTTCATTCTTCCATATGTGGGATGGGGTATTTGGAAGGAGCACAATAATAGGATCTTTAGAGATGTGGAGTCCAATCCTAATTAGGTCTTCCATAAGATAAAAATTCTTATGATTGAGAATAATAAAACTATGGGATCTAAACAAAAACCATGTAATAAGTGGGAATTCCTAGTTCTTCATAATTTGAATCTAAAACATTTGAGTATGGGTGTTCATAGTCTTAATCCTAGGGAACATGCAAGATGGGATTGTCCTCCTGAGAATTGGTTTAAGATAAACTTTGATGGGGCCTTGAAAAGAAACCCAGGCAAAGCAGGGTGTGTGAAATGTCCCTTTTTTTATTTTGTATGATACTTCCAACCTTTAATCAGATCTTTAAGATCAAACAACTAATATCACAAAGATCCTCCAAATTTCTCAAGAAACCCCAAATCGGGTATGCCAGAAATTGTGCCAAAAGCTTCACAGCTTCACCAATTATTAATAAATCTGAAAGTGGACATTTTTACAGAAATTTCAGCAGAATAAAAACCTAAAAAATGACATTTTCAGATCCGTATAACCTTTACACAATAGTTCTCAAATGTAGGACAAAAACTATGCTCATCGGGCTCTCGAAATTAACACAAAAATGCCCGAAAACACCACACAAACACTAATAAACTATCTCAGAAGTTTAATCATGTCCCAATACATATATTCAGCTCTATTTTAATAGTTTAAAGTTTTAAATACAGTAGAAACCAAAACTGATATGAAATGCTCAACTGAAAACACCAAACTCATGCAAAAAATACACCAAAAAACTCACAAATCTACACTGTTCAGCACAAAGGCAAACTCTGTATGAGCATACACATGGAATGGCTTCAAAATCCTGTCCTTAGCCTTCCTAGAAACCTGCAAACTCCCGTTCTTGGGTCTCCTTCTCCACAGGTTTGGCAGCCTCTGAAGAATAACAAAGAATGAGCAAAAACTAAGTTCTAGAATCAGCCCAAAATGCCTCCAAACCCCTTAAAAGAGGGCATAACTGTAACTCACATCCAAGAGAGGTTAATGAAACATATTTTAATAATAATTTTCATTTATTAGTCCAACATTTTCCAAAGATTAACCCCCTTTTTCTGAAACTTCACTTTCTTGGGCCTGCCTACCTTAGGAAAGATTATTATTTTTTTAATTATTTGAAAAGGGGACATGACAAGTCCTCCCCTCCCAAACATTGCTTGTCCTCAAGTAATGGCTGAACAATAAACCAATCAATCCACCTGGATCCAAAATGTAGTCATGAACTATACTACTACCAATTAACACAGGCTCCTACAATATCCTCTACAATATGACCAAGAGGAATCCATAATCAAACTGACAATTATAGCTCAACCAAACTCCAAAATCACAACTTCCACAGTTAGAAACCCATGAGACACAAACTCTTAGAAAATCAAAATCCAAGCAAAGTGGACTACCAACATAGTAAATACCATCAATGCATTCCACTGGCCTATACGGAATGTACAATCCAACTCTGCAACAATGGTGAATGCTCCCAAATGAAACTGTACCAAGTATGGAGAATCCAGACACTATACAACGCGTGTAATCAACACAACTTTGTAGATCACCAACCACTATCTCATAACCATAACTACCATGCACCCCTGATGGTGAAAAGCCATCACAAGATAAATAGCAAGAATTGGAACCCAAACCAAATTTTCCTGCCATCAACTCCTCAACACAAGGATCAAATGCTAACTGATGTACATACCTTGCAATATAAAGTTGATAAAAAAAACCAACCTGAGTCAACAGCTCACCATGAACAAGTGATACAACCCACTATGACTGATCACCAGCTAAGTCAGGAGATGTCATAGCCAAAGGAGTAGAATCAATAACAACACCCGCTGAAACATCACTCTGAAACTCCTGCTCTAAGTTATGTATTATCAAGCTATCAATTGTAGAACCTATCACCATGGCATGCCCATCACAACTCTCATCCTGAGATGTCAAACTATCCCATAACTGATGACAAGCACTAGGAACCAAAGTACATCTTTGTATCATCATGATGCAGGAGCATCCAGAGGTATAAGGGCAATCCTGTGTCACCCAAAAAAAATGTACTTAGACTTAGTTTCTGTTTCATGTCTTTACATTTTTGGATACCCATTTGGCTCAAATAAAGGTTCCAACTCTCATAGTTCAACTATCAGTGCCTTTGAAAATCCCAAAAAAATAGGAGCATGTATTTGGGCCATCATTTCGGTAAACTAGAAGGTGTGAATTGGCCAAATGAATGTAATCATGATTTAGAGCATTCTAAAAAAAGAATCAGGTCAATAGGCCCCACGGTTTGAAAGTTATTGCAGTTTTTTGAGTTTTGGAGACCTCCTAAGAATGCTTCAAAGTCAGGTTTGGGGCATTAAATGACCTCGAAAAGGGTTGAAAAATGGGGGATGAGAAAAGCTGGTCCATAGGGCTATAGAGTGCTTCGAGAGCTTTCCGAAAATGTAAACAGTTCGTCAATTGGAGCTACGGTTCAAAAGTTATGCCTCCCGGAAGTTTGGCTACCGTTTCTGGATTCTTCTAGATTTGCACCAACTTCTAACGCAACTTCTGGAACCTTCTATTTTGTTGGTGGATGCCTACTAGCACTTTCTAGAATGTACTCCTAGTCCTTAACCATCTGAGGTCTATTTAAGGATATTTTTGGCATTGTAAAAGGCAGTTCGGATTGGAGCTTGAGAGGAGGTGCTAAAAGGAGAAATATTCTCCAGATTTATGCTATTGTAAGCCCGTAGGGCATGTTTTGAAGTTTATTTTCTCTGCATTTTTTGTACTAGCTTATCTTCTCAGTTAATATAATTTCCCTTTTCTATTGTGTCCATTCTATTGTTGGGTTATGTCTCCATCACATCATCTCATCAACATGGTCATCAAAGGTAAATGGATGAGCGTACCTCATAGTGTAATGCCAATAGAATGCGCCAATCTCAGTCAGTGGCTGAGACTGTAATCCAGATGAAACTAACTGCAATTGATCATTAACCATGTTGGAACTGACTACTACCTTCGAAGATATCACCAAGGGAGTAGTATTACTAGCAGGAACCATGCCAATTGCCAACTCACCAACATCACACATGATCTTTGATACATCTCTAGTCTTCATGCCATCAGTACTAGAGGCCACCATCATGTCAGGCATACAACAATCTACTACAACACCCAACTCAACTGAACCTGACTCTAGTGAGAATGAACCTGATATGCCAATGTTAGTATCAAAGATGTATGCATCCCTATCTCCACTATCTCTGACAATCTCGACCATGGACATCCTTGGATCACCAAACACCACAGCTTGTGACTGTATAGAATTAGGTAAAGACTGTAGTCACTCTAACTCCATGGTCACCTTAGCCAAATGAAACTGTGACTCCTTGAAATCCAACTATGTACTCTCAAGAATCTCAGAAGTCACCTCAAGCTGCTTAGTAAGCTCACTCACCTCATCTTCCTTGGCCAAAAATGCATCATATGCTATACTGCCCCACTCCATAAGATAATCTCTGTCAGCTACCAACTGCATATAATTCTGTCTCAAAATCCAAATAGCCTCCCATAAAGAGTGGAACTCTATCAAGGAAAGATAACTGCCTCCCTACTCATCACTAGTAGGAGAACACCATCCATAAACTGCTAACAACTGACGAGCAACATCAAAATGCTGGGAAGTGATAGCAATGTCTCGGTCACTAACTCTCAACTGATTAGACACATGATGGCACTGGCTTGACTATCTCCTACAAATCTCCTCTGATGCACTGTCTAAAGGAGTATCCTCAAAGTTACTAGTCTCTAGAATATTACCATCCATATCCTGTGAATCAAATCTAAAGCTAATATCAACATACAAAGTATCAAAAAAATTAGCATTGCTGTCCAACTCCTCTATACCCAAGGAAACTAAGTCTTCAAAACTGCCCACTGCATCCTCCTGGATGTCATCAATGCCAATATGATCTTGGGACTCATCTATACACACTGCCAAATATGAAATATCATCAACACATTCCAGCAAGTATGGTTGACTAGATATATGAACAAAGCCCAACATTGGTGTATAAAAACTAATACCAACATCAGACAAGATACTGGCACAAGAAAAGACAACACCATCTAATCTGCTAATCAAATCCATGATAGCACCCAAACAAACACTGCTACCAAAAAGTGTTAAAGATCTCTAGTCAACTGAATCCCAAATGCCAATATAACAATCCCGAGTCCATATCCATAAACTAGAATCAACTGGTAACTCAAGCAAACTCCTCACCTGAGTAATATGACCAATACCAAATAACTCCACATACCTGTCATGATGAGATAATGAAGTCACAATACTATCTATGTTCACCTTCAGCTGGCTGGACAAATCATGTGAAGTACTACCAGCCTCAACCTCATGTGATGAAGCATCTAACTGTGTCTGGTACTCTTTCTCAACAAAGTCATGAATGCTCAATGTTTGCGCATCTCTACTAGGTATCTCACCATCCTGCACAACAACATCCTCATAATCATCATCTGAACCCACTACACTGTAGTCACTACCTATTGTAACTATACCATCCTGAATACCTGTGGCATCACCCTTTGACGACCTGTAAACAATTGTCTCAATTTGAGTATCAAGTTGACCGTTAATATCAATCAGTGTAATATCCTTTCCCACCACTTCCTATGGTAGAGTAGAATCCGAGACCTCTACCTAGCTATCAGCTAGTTTCTCAAACTCCTCATGCAAGTTTTTGGGAATTGTGTCATCTGTCTTATGAGAAAATATACCAAATAGAAATCTAGTCAACTTATCCACCTTAGCTGGGTCAGACAACATGTCATTCATTATATGATGGTGCTCAATCAATTGTTCAGACATGTCATGGCTTATTTTCATAAGTTTATCTCGAATGTCTAAATAACCATCCTTTCTACTTTTTTGACTTTGGTTATCAATTGTCCAAGATTGTGTCCTCTGAGACTTTGTACTATACCTATCCATTCTGGATAAAGTAGAGTGTAACCCCAATAGGATATAACTTCTTCAAACACCAAGAACTAACATGCAAATGATTAGAAGTAGCATGCAACCATAGATTTTGACATGCAACTGATTAGAAGCAACATGCAACCACCAAATTCACCAAGATCTAACATGCAAATGATTAGAAGTAGCATGCAACCATAAATTTTGACATGTAGCTGATTAGAAGCAACATGCAACCATAAATTATGACATGCAAGATTTGGGTAGTTCTCAAAACTGAAATGCAAGATCTGGGTAGTTGTCAAAACTGACCTGCAAACTTCTACAAACCCTCATGCTAGCAAGATCATGGCTCTGATACCACTAAAATGTCCCTTTTCTAATTTTGTATGATATTTCGAACCTTTAATCAGATCTTTAAGATCAAACAACTAATATCACAAAGATCCTCCAAATTTCTCAAGAAACCCCAAATCGGGTATGCCAGAAATTGTGCCAAAAGCTTCACAGCTTCACCAATTATTAATAAATCTGAAAGTGGAAATTTTTACAGAAATTTCAGCAACATAACAGCCTAAAAAATGACATTTTCAGATCCGTATAACCTTTACACAATAGTTCTCAAGTGTAGGACATAAACTATGCTCATCGGGCTCTCGAAATTAACACAAAAATGCCCGAAAACACCACACAAACACTAATAAACTATCTTAGAAGTTTAATCATGTCCCAATACATATATTCAGCTCTATTTTAATAGCTTAAAGTCTGAAATACAGCAGAAACCAAAACTAATATGAAAGGCTCAATTGAAAACACCAAACTCATGCAAAAAACACATCCAAAAACCCACAAATCTACACTATTCAGCACAAAGGCAAACTCTGTATGAGCATGCACATGGAATGGCTTCAAACTCCTATCCTTAGCCTTGTTGGAAACCTGCAAAATCCCATTCTTGGGTCTCCCTGGAAACTTGCAAACTCTCATTCTTGGGTCTCCTTCTCCATAGGTTTGGCAGCCTCTGAAGAATAACAAAGAATGAGCAAAAACCAAGTTCTGGAATCAGCCCAAAATGCCTCCAAACCCCTTAAAAGAGGGCATAACTGTAACTCACGTCCAAGAGAGGTTAATGAAACATATTTTAATAATAATTTTCATTTATTAGTCCAACAGTTTCCAAAGATTAACCCCCTTTTTCTGAAACTTCACTTTCTTGGGCCTGCCTGCCTTAGCAAAGATTATTATTTTTTTAATTATTTGAAAAGGGGATATGACAATGTGGTATTGTGATAAGGAATTCAAATGGTGATAATATGGGAAGTATGGCTATACCAATTGGAAATAAAACAAATCAGTTGCTAAAGCCTACTGCTCTTCATGGTCTTATTTATGCTAAGAAAATGAATATGATAAAAATATGGGTGGAAGGGGACTCACTCAATATTATTAATTGCCTTAAAAAAATCTCTATACCTTCATGGAAAATTAGTAATATTATCTATGAGGCTATTTTCATTATAAACTCCTTTGATACTTGTGTTATAACTCATAATTTTAGAGAATCTAATTTTACTGTTGACTGGGAAGTGAATGTGGTGTGTAGTAGTGATCATATTATCATTTGGTGACATTATGATCATTTACCTCTAGATGGGTGCCAATTCTTTCTTCATGATAAATGGATTTCTTTGCAAATTTTTTTTTTAATATGATTGTGTTAGTATCGTGTAATTATGTGGGGATAAGTTGTCGTGGGTGTTGGGTCATTATTTTTAGTGATATGAGCATTAACTCACACAGATTTTGGGTTAGTTGTGTCATTATCCTCTTTTATTTTTGTGAGACTCATTTTCTTACATTCATTTGGGGGTTTCAAAGGAAGAAGAACTGGGCTTCTGGTGATAGGAAAATGGGAGGTAAGAGGAAAAGGGTGGAACCAGTGAGTTGTTTGGAGTGGATGAAGAAGGAGGAGGTGTGGGATATACTAAGGCATGGTAATTTTACTGGGTATATGGAGAGGCTAAACAGTAATAACCTGGTCATTACATAACAATTTATAAAAAATTGGAAGGAGGGCTCAGTTATGGTAGGTAATTAGTGAATGGATATTACAGAGGATGTGATTGCTGAGGCCATGGGCTTGGAGCTGGACGGTATTAATTTCTATAGGGAGAAAAAAAATTTAGATAGAGCAATTGAAGAATTTGTGGAGTCTGAGCACGAGAAGAGTCGTCTGGTCAAAATAGGTAATTCATATATCAATCCAGGCTCTATTTCTCACCCATGACATTTTGTGTTGTTTGTGATAATGGAATACCTAACTCTTGCTGGGAGATTCACGAAATGTTATGGGTACCATTTCATGCTAGCCAACCACTTTAGGCACAATGTTAAGATCAATTTTCCTTACTATTTGAGGCAATCTCTTAGCATATCTATCCAAGCTATTTAGAAAGACCCAAATGATGAACATGTCTTCCACAAGGGTCAAATGGTTCTCATCATGAATGTCTTATAGTCCAAGAAGATCGTGAGGCCTAGAGGTCATCTATAGGCTATTGCTTATGATATGAAAGGTAACACTCTAGAGAAGGGTTATGATTTTGAAACCTAGGATAAGGCCGAGGGGGGTGAGGAGAATTTGACTAAGGGCTTTGGGGGTAGTTCAAAGAAGAAGAAAAAAGTGTTTGTTCAATCTGATTTAGACAAGGAAAGTGATTTTATGAAGGACTTGGTGAGGGATTATAAAATGAAAAGCGAGACTAAGGGAAAGGATTAAGGGCATCCCTGTTGTGAGGGCTTCTTCCCCTTTAGATGATGAACCCTTAGCCTGAAGGATGGCGAGGAAGAGATATCCTTCAAGAAATTAGGAGATGAAATTAAGGTACAATGAGGAGTCTAATGAACAAGGGCTACATCCTAATTTTGGTGAAAAGTTTGAAGATTTGCTAGGGTCTACTAAAGGGGTGCACAGTAACCCTAGCACAATACTGAAGGAGATTGGGGCTATGAAAAAACAAATGCAGATGCTTGGACGAGATATGTAAGCATTGAGGAAAGAAGTTTGGAATGCTAGCAAAATTGCTCATGGTGAATGAACACTTGGACAACATATTGATAGACTATTGGAGGTGATCAGGAGCATAGAAGATGTTAAAAACCTAATATAGAAGATCCTGTAGTTGGAGGCAAAGAACAAGCTGATGGACAAAGATTTTAATGCCACCTAGGTGAAGATCAAAAAACTAGAAGCCGAGATAAGCAATTTGGAAAAATTGGTCAAACAAATTGCAAAGAATGTGAGCACTCTGCTGAAAGAATTAGAGAATGAGAAAGGTCAGGACTCCCCTTAGGCTATTGAGATTTAGGGTCCTAGCAAGCATACTAGGGCTAACTCGAAGAAGATTGAGGACACGGGAAAAATGGATGAGGTGAAGGCCATGGCTGAAAGTATGCACATCCTTGCAGACCAGGCACTTGACCTGATCAAGAGTTCTTAGCTGGCTTTTTGCTATTTCTTTTGCTATCTTTTTGTTGTCTTTTTCAGCAGTTCTTTTAGTGACATCTTTGATGTATTTTTTGGAGGTCTGTTTCATGTATGCTCTAGGTAGCTCTCTCTATTGCTTTCTTCTCTACTTCTATCTAGACTTTATGTAAAAGGTTTTGGGTCCTTTAAAACCTATTTTTACTTAATCAAAACATCTCACCCATTCTTCCAAAATATCTATATTTGGTGATACATCCTGATCCCAAGAAATAGACATTGTCTCCTTAAGATTCTTGTTAAGAATCTGGAATAAAAATATTTAAATCCACATGAAAATTAATTTATTTTTCCTCAACCTAGATAACAACTATTATTTTGTGGGTAGAAGAAATGGGCATTATTTTTTGGGTTTTCATTGATCTCATATTTGAACTCTCAATGATGTTCTCTAGAATAGCTAAGTTGTTATCCTTGCCAATATTGTCATGGCTAACCAACTTCCTTTGTAGAGTAGAGAAGCCTTCCTCCCCAAGGTAGAGGCTACTATTCTCCTTATTTATCTCTTTCTAGGCTAGAGAAATTTCCTCCTTCTACTATGTTCCCTCCAAACATTTATTGTTATTAGATTCTTCATCCAATCTTATTTTATTAGAGGATCCTAAATCTGAGCTTTTGAATCATTTATAGTTGTTTCCTTACTAACCATTTTCTTGATTTTCCTTTGGAAATTATTACTTGAGTGACCTCTGTTATTAGAGGCAAATAAATAAATTGATAAAGACTCAAAAAATATTTCTTGCTGCCACTTTTCCAACTCATCCAATTAATATTTATGACTACAGGAACATTTTTAAACCTACACACATTGACACATAACCTAATATACATTAGTCTAGATCTAGTAGTTGTCATGAGATTAATGGATAAGAGATCCCTAAGATAGGACACTAAACCATTGTAAACTTCCCCATTTTAGAACTCTAGAGGTAGGTTAGGGATATTCACTTAGACTAGAGTGGAGGTAAAGAATTAATCATTATAATTCCATTTTGAAAGTCATTTACAAAAGGCCACTATCATTTTACAAAACATCCAAGGACCATTGGAAGGAACAAAATCACAATCTACCTTATTAGTGAGAATAAAGGAAAGAAAACCCTTAAGAAGGGTAGAAATATAAACTTGACCTTTCAAATTTTCATTTTTTTCCTAACAAAAGATTAAATAACCTCAATATTAGGGCTAGTACATAAAAGCTTAACAATTAAAAAGAAATCCATAAAAAAGAGACCATGTGATTAATTGGTTGACCTAGAATGTACAATTTATTTTGTCTTCCTACCATTGTGCTGACATTTAGGAAGGAGGATTTCGTAAGGGTGTTCACACCTAATAAGACAAACTAATTCTTATATTCTTCAACACCTTCCTTCACTTTGGATTTTTTGAAAATGTCACAGAAATCAAACACCTCCTATGACTAAGAGATAAAGGAGGGACCCTTTTTTAGAAAGTAAAGTCCAACAAGATAACTAATAGTGGGGTCAAAAAATTAGATATACTCTTAAAAAAACTATCAATATATTTATTAATTCTAAAACATGTAAATTATTGATGCAATAACCATAGAAAGATAACCATACACAATAACACCAAATATGTTAACACAAGAATCCCTTGATTAGAGGGGAAGCCCCAATGGGGATAGTCAACACAATTATGTACAAATTATATTTTGGTTATGAAAGGATGGACCCACTTGATTTAATAAGTCATGTTAGGAGACTTTGAATCCTTGTTACATGATTTCAACCCTATTAGGAATTATGCTAAAAGTATCCCCCTTTTTCATAGATGAGAAACATCTAAGCTCCATGAATATCAAATAAATTTCTTCCACATCTTCCTTTTCTACCCCATTCATCATGCCCATGAATCTCAACCTCAAATAGGTTGTAAAGAGTTTTACATGTTCAAATAAAAACCGTATAGTAATCAACAATCAATATTAGTAACTACTATGCACAAGGAAGGTGTTCATCTTCCCCATACATAAACATCTTTCTTAAATCTTCTTCCCTTATTGAAATCAATAAATAATCTCTCTTCCAAATTAACATCTCTCCTATTGCAAGATTGTTCAAAGTGTTGGAATATTCAAATGGGAAGAGTACTTCTGTGGGGGAGGGGGGGGGAGGGGGGTGAATTAGAAGTACCACATTTTTTACCTTATTCAAACATTTAATCATATAAGTGGAAAATAAAATGCATGGATGTAAACATATAAAATAAATCACATGCAATAACACATAACATTAGAATTGATAACCTAGAAACCCTCCTGGAATAAGAAGCTAAAAATGGAGTGGGGATGACACCCACAAAAATGACTGCAACAATAATAGTTTAACCACTTCTAATGCTCTGCCTTGTGAAAGGCCTGCCCTGTTAAAGGCTTTACACTATGTCAATAGTGACTTGGTTAGAGGATTTACAAGCACTTTACATGAAGTGTCACCTTGTTAAAGGATTTACAATAGGTTCTTAAACCCACCTAATAAATAGGATTTTAATCACCTTCTCCAAAGGTTCTCCTACCTTGCTGTTAAGCTAACCTATCAATATAGGATTTCAGCATCTAATACAATGGTAAGAAAGTATTAAAACATTTCACCTGATAGTATGTAATCTCTAACTGTTGGATTCAGGCACTTGATCTGCTCTCTTCTAATCTTGATCCTTTAAGATCTGATATTTGATCTTGTCCCTTGTCTCTTGTGCTGTTCTAATCAACTAGATATGAAATTGCTCCTCTGTTCCTCTAAGTCTTTTCTTCTTCTCTTGAAATTTCACTATAATCTCCTCATAGACTATTC